>NQII01003766.1:28933-114800 GCA_002778355.1 Clitarchus hookeri | reverse complement strand
GCGTCGAGTTCAAACATTGTATCAAACTCGGTATATTTTCCAACACTATACGAAAGAAATATAACGGCTTGAACAGCCTTTCTGTGTGTAAATTATTGGCCTCACGTAACGGTACACTATCGCAATCAGTTAGGGTGGCTTCCATACTTTTTAGGAACATAGATTTTAATTTGGTAGATGGCTGATTAGCCAGAACCAGATAGTAACCTTGTTGTAACTTAAATTTGTAAGCATACGTTTTTACAGCCGCAACGTTTAAAGTGGTTACATTTTGTATGATGTACATTTTATTTGTGCCATAGACTAATTGCCAACCAACAAGTGCGAATAAAAAATGTATATTAAGGCTACATACACCAATATGAACACTGACTCTACAATATAGTTTGGTTTCTATAGAGAAGCAAGTAATCGAAATATTAAATAATTCATAAGTGAATAAATTCCGTTTCTTGAGAAATTTAGCTGAAAAAAAATTATTATATGGCCACGCGGGAAAATTTACTCAGTTAATTAATAGTCATGAATATTTATGTTGTATAATATATAAAAATGAAAAGTTTATAGTATGATAAGTAATAATAGTATAAGATGTTCTATGGAAATTAAAAAATTACATAAAAATTATTTTTACCAAAATGTAAAAAATTCATACATAGATATAACAATAAACACTACGAAATGAACAATTGTAAGTTACTGAACTATGCTTACATGTAAATCAATGAGTGTATTATATATAAAAAATACTTGTACAATACATAAAATTATTTACAATGTTACATCGACACAACTCATAGTCATAAGACGCGCATCACTTTAATTACTCAAAATGGGTAGCATGCTAATGAAAACTTACATAATTAATTTCACATAAATATTTTCAAATATTATTGCCACATTGAGTTCTGAATAAGTGTAAATGTGTGTGTATATACAGTATAGGCACTGAGTACAAAGTTCATTTAACGATACAGGTGCTATAAAGCACGTGCATAAGGAAAGTGACACGACATAGCTTACTGCGCTTGTGCANTGCTATAAAGCACGTGCATAAGGAAAGTGACACGACATAGCTTACTGCGCTTGTGCATCACAAGACGGCTTAGTACTGAGCTTACTGCAACACCTGTCATTTGCCTGTTACTTTATTTGCACGCGTGGTGCAAGTACATATTCAAGTAGCATTGTAACTCTACTAGATGACCTTCAAAAACACCGTAACTCCTGACATGCTCGTCAAGGCAGTAGGATATGTTGNACATTGTAACTCTACTAGATGACCTTCAAAAACACCGTAACTCCTGACATGCTCGTCAAGGCAGTAGGATATGTTGAGATTTACTGCTTCGAATAGCACGCTCTGAACTACTTTTTGTTTTGGAATTGTATTTTAATTATTAGACGTTTTCTGAAATGACATGAAGTACGGTTTGGTTAGACGATATACTTACGCGACATTTGATGATGGCGCGATTCGTCTTACGTTGGTTTTGGTTTCCATCAAACACTATCTCTCGTCATTTGCATGCAAAACTTCCACACATGTTTCACAGTCAAAGCTTGTAGCAATTTTTCTGACCACAAGACCAGCTTTGTACGGAATTAAATTATCGACATACAAATCTAGAGCAGCGAAGTGGGCATTTAAACCAACACTTGCATAATCGTTACCGTCATGGATGATTTACACGTTCTTATTTACAGATGCCGAATAAATATGAAGAATATAAATATTGGACAGTGGAAGTACATTTACTGCTCTAGAGTTGCCTACTTGAAGCCGTAAGAGAAGCTGCTTGAATGCTGCCTTAAGTTGCCTTGCAGTGAGTTTGTTGTTATTACTACACATTCTTCGACTGCAGCTAAAAATATTTCCAAATGGTCTTGACTTAACTTGCATGTTAAAATGTAGTTTATCAGTTTTTGTTCAACAATGAGCCGTTTTACCATATCTGTTACAATGTCTCTTCACGCCAGAAAACCAATGAATCCTGTTTTACGAGGGTTTTTTTATTATATCTTTATTAAATGCGTCCCATAAGCCTAGAATATATACTCTTGCCTCTTTCAGAGGTAAGTAAACTACCGCCATTAGATACGCCACTGCTTATATCCACGTTTAAAAATTTACATCGTAAATTAAGTAAGTAAACATTGTTGTAGCGTGCAAAAGCATCTCGTAAAAGTATAAAATTCAAATGCGTACAGAAGTTGCGAACTTGTATAGCAGCGATGCTAAACATATTTGCAACCTGATATGTGGCAGAACTTCCATACCGTCTATAGATTAAAAACTTTCGTTACAGTTTTGGAAGATTACTATAGTTTTTTACAGTTTAGATTTTTGTCCCAGNCGTCTATAGATTAAAAACTTTCGTTACAGTTTTGGAAGATTACTATAGTTTTTTACAGTTTAGATTTTTGTCCCAGCGATTACTGCAGGTGAACGCATTGCACGAAATCACCATTCTTATTTGGCGGAAACAGACTTCCTACTGGCTATTGCGCGCTCTCTGTTCTTCTTTCAACCTCCTTCCACCAGGAACTGGCTTCACCCCCACCCCGACTAGGGCCTCTCCAGATGTTTACTGTATACGACCCCCTAACCTCCTTGATTCCACCGCTCTCGGCATTCAACGTCTAAGGCTACAATAATATATAATTATGGACTATATTCCAAATGATAGCGATTTCAAAAGTGTATCACTTTAACTTTAATAGCCTGTAGTTAAGAAAATAATGCAGTGGTGCGAATTAAATAGTATCTAAATAAACTGGAATCAGTATGTCACAATATCTCCACACGCAAAACATTCTGTTTCAAAATGTACCAGTGAGATGAGAATATAACAGAAGAAAAATTTGTGTCGCTTCAGTTTTTCGAGAACACATGTAAAGCTACGGATGGACACTCTNCGTCTATAGATTAAAAACTTTCGTTACAGTTTTGGAAGATTACTATAGTTTTTTACAGTTTAGATTTTTGTCCCAGTGATTACTGCAGGTGAACGCATTGCACGAAATCACCATTCTTTTTTGGCGGAAACAGACTTCCTGCTGGCTATTGCGCGCTCTCTGTTCTTCTTTCAACCTCCTTCCACCCGGAACTGGCTTCACCTCCACCCCGACTAGGGCCTCTCCAGATGTTTACTGTATACGACCCCCTAACCTCCTTGATTCCACCGCTCTCGGCATTCAACGTCTAAGGCTACAATAATATATAATTATGGACTATATTCCAAATGATAGCGCTTTCAGAAGTGTATCACTTTAACTTTAATAGCATATAGTTAAGAAAATAATGCAGCGGTGCGAATTAAATAGTATCTAAATAAACTGGAATCAGTATGTCACAATATCTCCACACGCAAAACATCCTGTTTCAAAATGTACCAGTGAGACGAGAATATAACAGAAGAAAAATTTGTGTCGCTTCAGTTTTTTGAGAACACATGTAAAGCTACGGATGGACACTCTAGCAGGTGGTAAGGCTAAGAAGGAACGCCTGACAGATGCAACAGAAGAGCGAATAAACCGCTAGGGTACGTGCAGTGTAAAGTGCATAATAAATGGTACGCGTTTGCGCATACCACCGACGTTCTATTTTTTTAATGAATTGAATGAAAATGTGTTAGGAGACATGGGCGAGTTCGGGGTGACGAAACTTGATCAGAAGTTTCGCAGAAGTGAAAGAGTCGCGAGTGTGCGTTTGCCAACAGCACGCATGTTGGAGCAGTTTCCGGAATAGTCATGAAGACGGCGAGTGAGTGCCTTCGTACTCCTGCCTTCAGTAGATCTCAGGCATGAAAGTGCTCAAATAACAGGAGTGCGTGGTGACGCTGTTTACATTCCGTGCGTACGTGATTGTAACTCCACAACTGAACTTCAGAAGTCTCCAGTTTTCTTTTCGGATTTCAATATTTACAGAGAGTGGTTATTAAACGCCTTCTATTTCTCAGCTATTATTGATCCCGTTAGTGCATCTGACAAAGAAATTATTGAGGAAAATTCTCAATAGAACCATTTTTACTAAATTGGCATATTAATTTACAATGCTCTTTAGATTTAATGCTTCTCACACACCTTATGGTAATCGTATCTTTGGTGGGGATATAGTGTGTTTCTCCGGTAAAGGAGTCAAGAAAAAAGCAGACAGCTTAGCGAGATAATTTTTGTTCGAACTGAAAACGATTGGAGCATGAGCCCTGCTGTGTGCCTCTTGTGC
This sequence comes from Clitarchus hookeri, assembly GCA_002778355.1. Taxonomy (NCBI): domain Eukaryota; kingdom Metazoa; phylum Arthropoda; class Insecta; order Phasmatodea; family Phasmatidae; genus Clitarchus; species Clitarchus hookeri. The sequence continues at coordinate 110,572 of NQII01003766.1, read as the reverse complement.
TGCATAAAATTGAACCTGCAAAACGTTTGGACTAGTAAACATTTTCAGGAGAGAATTCTGAATTGGCTGATCACCGAGTGCACATACATAATATGTTGTAAAAGTTTCGTAAATGTTTTCTATAATGTTCATTCTATTTTAACATGTATGTTTTTTTAATAACTTTTTCTATGTATCTATAATTTTGTGTGCGAGCTGATCAGCAAGTATTTCGAGAGAATTTTTGTACATTTTTGGTAAAGGCAACAACGGCTGAGATATGTTCCATAACTTTGCAAAACTTACATGAAATATTATGCACGATTGCCGTGGGAGACGAGTGCATATGTACACTGAAGAACCAAAAAAATGGTTTCACCTGCCTAATATCGTGTAGGGCCCCCGCGAGCACGCAGAAGTGCCGCAAGACGACGTGGCATGGACTCGACTAATGTCTGGAGGTATGCAGGAGGCATGTCACACCAGGAATCCTGCATGGCAGTCCACAAATCCAACCTGCGCCAATTTGAGATAGGGGTTGCACGTCTGTCACGTTTAATGATTCTCGTCAGTCGTCGTTTATCCCTTTCTTTCACAAGCTTTTTCCGGCCGCAGCGATGCCGAAGATGTGATGTTTTACCGGATTCCCGATATTCACGATACACTCGTGAAATGGTCGTACGCGAACATCCAAATNCTAATATCGTGTAGGGCCCCCGCGAGCACGCAGAAGTGCCGCAAGACGACGTGGCATGGACTCGACTAATGTCTTAGGGTATGCAGGAGGCATGTCACACCATGAATCCTGCAGGGCAGTCCACAAATCCAACCTGCGCCAATTTGAGATAGGGGTTGCACGTCTGTCACGTTTAATGATTCTCGTCAGTCGTCGTTTATCCCTTTCTTTCACAAGCTTTTTCCGGCCGCAGCGATGCCGAAGATGTGATGTTTTACCGGATTCCCGATATTCACGGTACACTCGTGAAATGGTCGTACGCGAACATCCAAATGTTATCGCTACCTCGGAGATGCTATATTCCATATCTCGTGGCCGACTATAACACCACACTCAAACTCACTTATATCTTGATAACCTGCCATTGTAGCAGCAGTAACCGATCTAGCTGCCGACCGCATCGCGTTACTCTGATTTGTTCCATACCTCTGTTATTCGCATACGCACGCCTATACAAGTTTTTTTCGGCTCTTCGGTGTATAACAGCATCATTTTTATTGTAGTAAAGCTTTGTAATTAGCCATTTTTCAATCCATTGCAAAGTTTCTGTCAAGGAAGTTCTAACGGTAGTAGTCAGATCGCGTAAAGATGTTACGCGCTGTAAAATCAAAGCAGTGGGATAACACGTGATAGAAAACCCTTTACGCGAAGCAGTGATCAAACTGTTTGGGGATAAGGTTGGAGGTTCACCAGGAATGTGACACAGATAGCATTTCTGAAATATCGACATTCTTCGCTCACAACTTCATTAAGTACATCCTTCACTTACATTTTATACAGACAAACATGGAACTAATTTACGATTAATAAATTACAGGAGAGTCTTCCTATTGAGTTAACCGAAAGAAAATCGAAACTTGTGTTTTCAATACAATTTCGTACATGCTTGCAAATAAATTACTCTCTCAAATGCATTTGTATCCGCTGCCTTTAGTTAACATTTTGTTGAGTGCGAAGTGAACATTAAATTCTTAGTTGTCGCAATGCTGTCGTATCTTTGACATAGCATGGAATGGTAAATGTCTTCATTATCCGACGTTAGAAATTATTGATGACTGACTCAATCTTCTTGGGTAAGTAAATTTTTGTCACCCTTTATTTAAAATACTGCAACAAAAATATGATAGTTAGCTACATATACAATAAAACTTACATTAACAGCTTTTAAAATAATCTCGTGGAAAAATATAACTAATGACATATGTTTGTAAATTCGTTATATATCGCGCAGGAAGGCCATTCATTTTTGGCTGGTAACACATCGCATACTATCCAACAGGTGGCGCGCACAGGGCGTCACTGCGAAGTTCAAGCCGCTGTTTTCGGATAACAGATAGCGGTTTTTTTTTAAGTTGATTGTTCTTATATTACGGGCTGGAAATATATTTAAAATTCGTGTCGTTTCGTCAAATTATTAGAAAAAAATAATTCAACAATATTATGCAATATTTCTGTATGCTTATGGAATTAATATCAAGGACGTGTTGGAAGTGAGGTTGGAGAGGGATGATACGACGTGAAAAAGCTTTCTGACGTTAGCACAACTTCAGAAAACTTTTCCGCATCGTATCGTTCTTTTGTACATTTCATTTTAAACACCTGTACATAACTACATTATCACGAAGTTTAGTTTTTAACACTAACAACCATTGTTTTGTGACCTTGTAAAATAAAATGTATAAATAAATGTAAGAACTCTTTCTTATCCGCGCATTTTCTGCTTTTGTGATGTGCATCGGCAGTGCACTCAAAATAGCCAACGTAATTTTAACTTTTGTTCGTTCGTGCATCAGCTGATACAGGCTTTTGTAAATGGCTCTTTGTTTGTTTCGTATACTTCAAGTTGCCACTCACTGACTGTCAGAAAGTGGCCTTCTTATACCGTATGGATCATACTATTATGCAAAATGTAACGACGGTGATAGTCAACATGTGTAAAACTCGAACAGTGAAAGTTTTTTTCTACACGTGCCTTTGCATCAACTTTTTGTATCCATCACCATCGCATATATTTTTTTAACACTTAATAGTGGCGGCTTAGATTCACTAGGTACACATATCATAACCACTTACTTCAAAACAAAAGCAAGATTACACAAGCAATGATGCACGAGGCTTACTTTTGTATCTACGTATAACTCGAGGCGCTGTCTCGCCCTTTTGCTGCTCGATACTGGTGAAGTATGGTACATTGCGTAACTGTGCAAGGAACAGTACTGGGGCCGCGGTGCGCTGCTCCTCAAAGCGGTCTCATGTCGCCTGTCACACGAGAAAGAAGGGTTGACGGATGCTAGGGGAGGGGTGGATGACACACAGTTTCCTCACGTCAACAGCCTAGTGTTACGAACTAGTAACGATGTAGTATGTCAATGTGATAGTATGCTGGGGGCTGGGGGCGTAACTCAAATAATGACTCATGATTCGGTAGAGCACAACAGTATCTGATGAGGTTTTATTACATGAAGATTATACAGTTGCTATTTAAATTACTATTGGTCGGGGAAGCTTTACATTGAATTTAAGATGATTCATTATTAAGTTTAATTCACGCCATTTTATTTAAACCTAACTGGAAAGTCATCACCTTGTTGTAGCCAGAGTCTGATTCTACGAGATCGTTAACGCCGGCCGGACACACCCAACTTCCTGGTCTGCTTGGCTGGTCGGGTCGCCCAAAGGACTAAAGACGAAAGACGACAGACCCTGTTCCGGGTGTTACGCCGGCCTATATCAAGCGCGTGGTTCTGCGGCCCCGCTCAGTGACCGGTGGAGGGGATTTCTGCAACTGTCTTATTTCGCAAGGATCGACGACCAAATGGTGGCGTTTCAATCCCACTCGTTTCCAGGTTTAATGTTTGAAGGCGTGATCAGGCAAACCGTCCAGCTAAGGCCTGATCACACCATAACACTAGCCCATGCGGCGTGGGAACGGAACTCGCGAGAGTGACCCTTCTCATGCCATCAAAAATTCATCAATACATGTTTACATTTTCTTCTCGTGCAAGTAATACTGAAAATTCGCGATTCTGAATGTATATATAATGGCATACCTCCAGAGATACTTAAAACTGATCTCTATACAAAATTGCTCAGGGAAAAAATGTTATTAATAACACATTATTATTTATTGATTGATTATAATTACAAATTATTCGTTACTTATTTTTTTGTGGTTGCTACTCGGCCACATAATTAAGGCACGCTTGGGGAACATACATATATTGAAAATAGTACGATAATATAGAAAACAGTAGATTTGTCTTCTAATACATGTTTTATTCATATTTTAAAACCAGAAAAGTTTAGCCATTTTTATAAGGAAAACCAAGTAACCAATTGTCACATAATTGACTCTAAAATGATGGCATATGTCTGTGCAAACAATGATAATATTTTTACAGAGTCTTTTGTATTTTAAATCTTGCTAGGTTATAAGATAATTGTTTATAGATTTTACGAGGGTCTTTCGCAATGTATAAAAAACACATACGTAAATGTACTTTCATTTAAAAGACATTAACGTATCAAAACTCTTTACTTCAGAGGGAAGGGATCCTCAAATTGTTTGCTAAACGCGGAATATATCACTTAATAATATACAAGCCCTAATTAATTTACGATTCTCGTAAAACACGTCCTTGAGTGTCGTAACACTGAATTTCCTAAAGAATAAAATTTAATTTACGGCTTCAAATTAGAAATATTTAGAATAATCAAGCAAATCATGTTTTCTGAAACTTAATGTTAATTTGATTCCTTGAAACGCAACAAAAAAGTCCTCGAATTATACTGTAAATTAGGATATGTTGAAATGAGTCCTCGGAACGCAGTTGAAATATTTAAAGTCCTCAAATTGTACTGTAAACATGGCTGCACTTAGCTGAAAATCTGTTTACAACTGATTCAACTGTCATGTTGACGTATTTACACCGTGACCGAAAGTACAATCAAGGTATTGCTTTCCAAGCATAATCAACTGGTATGATGATATTGAAAGTACTTAAGGCTATCTAGTTAAGAACTACTTAGCTATGTTTATTTCGTTAATTACGATATATTTTGTTTTTTCGGTATATAATACATGACATGGCTCTTCATCATCTTTCTAAACATTTTGACTTGGAAATTAATATAGAAAGGCGAAGAGTTGCCTCAATGTATGAAATAAACACAAGAGCGCTGAGTATTGTTAGCCTTTATTGTGTCATGTATTTCAATCAAACATATGTTTTGTTAATTTTCAGCTGTATATTTAAAATAATGTGTCTAAGTGTCATTTACTTGCCTAAATAATAATGAAATGTAAAAAAAAAAAAACATTAGAATAATACGCAAAACTATTTGTCTAGTAAGCGTACTATTCACAGTTCACCGAATATAATCTGTAAATTTTAACATTCACGGATTGCTTCTTAACTAGACTATTAAAAGATAGCGCTTGCTTTAATAATAACGTATCTTATAAATACTCACAGTGCACATGAACACGATACCACATTTGAGAGAAGGACGGTTGTAATACGAGGTCCTCACTTTGTAAGTGTGTGAAGTCTGCAGTAATGGTTCAAAATTACGAGACATTTTTAACGGCCAGGTCCTAATTTTGACAGTCCTGCGTTGTATTGCAATAAACAGGGCCCTCAGATTATAATAGTAAATATATATAAAACTTAAATTGCTTTTAATTGTAATTTTAACGCATTGAAAACAGCGAGATTAATTGCCATATGTTAAAACAAATGATCGATTATCAAAAATATTGGTAGTTAATATATTAAAACGGGATCCTCGGATCATAACTTAAAGTATGAAGTCCTCGAATCATACTCTAAACCCGCGTTGGTGTGTATGCATATGTGGTTGTGTGTGAAGGACGAGGGAAGAGATTTGGGCGGCTCTTAATAGCGAGGTCTTGTGAGTCGATCACCGAGAAAAACCGCCGACATCGTTCGGTTCGATTCCCCCATGCGAAGGTCCGGGAGTGGCCTGGTCGGGGATAGAGCCCGGTTCGCCTTGGTGGGAGGCGAGCAGGCTAACCGCTCAGCCATCAGGGCCCCTGTGTGTGAAGGCCCGTCGTAACTTGTTATTCGGTCGCTGTTATTTAATTAAATTGCAGATACCTTCCACAATATCACTTTGTTTGGCTTAAATTTAGGAAACCTATAAAAATTCACACGCGAAGCCCTGGCCTGAAAACTGTATATCTAAAACGGTTTATTATAATAACCAATTTACTGTTTCTACTCTAGAAAATATATTTGGAAGCCTAGGCTAAAAACACATGAACTGGAGCGAGGAAGAATATGCAGAATTCAGACTTACGATATATTGTGGTAACTACACTGAATTGCCAACATGAAAAACCATCGGGTTCAAGCAAACAAAACAGCACCTAGCGTCAACTTTTCAACATTTAAGTATCTCTGTTCTTTTTTCTGTAAAACTCTTTTTCTATTATTTTTCTGTAAAAGTTTTTTCCCTGTAAAATTTTGCAGTTGACCAGTTCGGATATCTGAATACTTCGAATACGAGTTTAGCTTCTCGGAAATAATTACTTGCATATGGTTGTTAACATCTTTAACCTCATTACATATAGTCAGGTTGTACTAGTGTTCTAAGATATATGCATGTGTGGACTTTCTATAAAATTATCACAGCAGTATCCGTTGTCGCAAAATTCACAATAAATAAATGTGATTTCCGGACACACACAGAATGCACTCTCGCTAGGAACGTTAGTGTTGAAGCCACGTCGGTGACTCCTTTGTAATTCTATACACGTCAACCACAATGGATGCATAACCAAGCATCATTTTTTATACCTACACAGACAGTTAATTTTTGAAAATAGAATACATTTTTAAAATTAATGTTCTTCCGTGCAATTTTGACAACGGCAGTTGGTAACGTAGTTTTATGTAATTGGTCTGTCTTCCTATTTATTAAATTTTATGTTGTTATCAAAAATAAACATTAAGGGTTTGAAATTAGTAATTCTGGTTTTGGTGGAATGAATTTTAAAAGAATATTTTTTCGCCAGGAGACCTTCTGAAGTGTCTTCTTTTTCAATATTGTGTCCAGACCAGGAATCACAAAGTAAGAGGAACTTATCTTACAGATGTACATTCAAATCTAACGCAAAGAAAGTCTGGAGATGTCGTTTCTGATATTTCCGTTCACACCAGCTTCTACGAAAACGGTGTATGAAAACATTGGTTAGATTTATCTTCCCACGCGCGTTNCCTATTGTGTCCAGACCAGGAATCACAAAGTAAGAGGAACTTATCTTACAGATGTACATTCAAATCTGACGCAAAGAAAGTCTGGAGATGTCGTTTCCGATATTTCCGTTCACACCAGCTTCTACGAAAACGGTGTATGAAAACATTGGTTAGATTTATCTTCCCACGCGCGTTCCAAATTTTCCATTTTGTTCTTGGAAGCACATATAATATCTAATGGTTTATCATTAAAAATGGTGACACCACTGAACACGTCAACATTATTCAGATAGAAGTTCGTATACATTGCGGCTGCTGGCTGCTCTCAATGAGTTTCTTATCAATGCATTCATCACTATTAAAATCACTTCGGTCTTTCGTTACGATACTATCAATTTCGAACATGTTTTCGTATTTGCTCATAATTAAGGACACAGAAAAGCATGTAAACAACTTGTCTTTCCGACCACCGCCATTTTCAGTTCACGCCGTATTTTGTAATTTCAGCTCAACCGGTCTCACCATATTAAGTGGATTGATTACTAATCGTCGATCCATTTTGTCGCCTCACTACTTACCCAAACAAACAAGTCATGCGATACAAGCACCTGCATACTTTCGACTGTGTCGAAATATGCAGGTGCTTGTTGTTTTGGCCGTTGAGTCACCCATCGCTCACCTGACTCAACGGAGCCCTCTAGCGAGGAATTGCGGAGTTTTATAGACAAACGACTATCGCCATTGCATTCAGAGATAAATAACTGACCAACGGCTGAATTTGCCGCGGTTTTGTTTGCTCCAACGCAAGGGTGTCCCTTATGGGTAATAACTTCGAATATAAAGAAATCTTTATTTTCCTGTGACACCATCTTCTGCTTACCACTTATCTTTTGAAAAGTAATTGCCAAGTGTAAACGTGACGGAAGGAAGCACTGACTCCAAGCATCGCTGTGATAGACCAAAGATACTAGCTGATGAAGCGTGTCGAGCGAACCCGTCGTCTGACAGCCATGCGCAGAGTACTGACGTTGCAGCTCAGGCATGGAGGCCGAGAGGTGATAGGACGTCGTTTTCCTGGGTGTGATGTTGCCAGAAAGCCACTGATAACACGAAGCAACGCCACGACAGCAGCTCCATCGCCCGCCGTGGCAAGAAACACCAACGGCATTAACCTCGGTGTGGTGTGAACTGAGACATTTAGTGGCGCCATTGAAATGATCTGGCGCTGTAACTCCTGGGTTAAGGCTCGGCTTCGCCTCTTATTCATCTACGATTAAATAACATTTACATTTTACAAGTTGTTTAGTTTTTTTATGCTCAATTTCAATTCTGTGTTATCAACTAAGTTTCTGTATTTTTGCAAGCAGGAAATAACTCACAGTCAAAAAATAGTTACAAAAGTATTAAATAACCTATAAATTGTAAATTTTCTATAATCAAACATTTCCAATAATATCTCTGAAACTGAAATTATGACACTAAAGCGAAGAATTTGTATATAATGGGTGAAACCGATCCTTAAGGTTAGGTCATTAATTTTAATGGATGGATCGGCCAACTTTAACCGGACAATAGCATACTTCTCACAACTACTGCGACAGTAGTTTGGAATAAACCCTTTCGTACTATGGCACAATAAATCTCTTGTTCGTAACTCAAGGCTAATTGCGTCTCGAGTTGAAAACCAACAGACTGGACCGCTAGTCTGGCCCACTCAATGTTTCGACATGAATAAAATAGAAAACCTCTGAGGAGCATAGTTTACTTGTCAAACTCTCAGTGAAAAACAGAATAACACGATCCATTCACAATGCGACAGAAGTAATGGAAACAAATTAGGTGTGTTCAAAACATAAGGTGACTTGTTATTTTGTGACTTTGACTAGATAAATATTTATGTATCAAACAGTATCTATTTTGTCCCCTTCAAAGTAATCCCCCTCAGATATAATACACTTGTGCCAGCGCTTTTTGACAATCCTCAAAGCACTTATGATATGCGCATTTTGGTATAGCATTGAAGTCTCCCAGGTCTTTATCGCCTCAATCGTGGTAAACCTCCGTCCTTTCATGGGTCTCTTCAGTTTTGGGAACAGGAACAAGTCGTTGGGGGCCACGTCCGGTGAATACGGTGGCTAAGGCATGATTGCCGTGTTGTTAATACAGATTATTTGCACCATTGTTTGTGATAGCAAAAAAATCGTCAAGCACACCAAAACACGTCTAATCTTTATATCTGTCGCAAACAAACTAACATTGCAAAATGGCTGATAATGTCACCATATGTTAGGGACATGTGTTCCAACATAACAATAAAAAAAATCGATAATCGAATGTACGTAGCCCTTGAAATTTGCAGTCAGCTTATTTTTTGAACACACCTCGTATGTACTCCAAAAGGTTGATACTGTTTTAACATCAAAGGAAGGTCCAACTTCCTATTAGTTAAACTGCTGTATGTAGCCTTTGAAATCAGCAATACTGTGTGTCCTGTGAATTTTGGCTGTACAACCTATGTGCCACTATTTTGTACCATGCAGAAGGTTAAGACAAGTTACATCTTCCTAAATCAACTTAATTCACTGCGCAATGGCTGTTCGGTCAATAAAACTATTATAGAGCTATCTTTGGTTAGGCCAGGGAACTAACTGCAGTGACGCGGAGGAAAGATCTCACGACATGGTTCCTTCTAGTGTATAGACGAGGCGGCGCAATCGTTGAGCGAGGTCGTGCAGATTCACATTCGACACGACCCGGGTTTTATTCCCGGTCCGGCCATTTTGAGTTCGGATTTCCATTGTTTTTCAAAATCACTGCAGGCGAATGCTGCGATGGTTCCTAGCCAGTTCAGTTTTCATTTCATGAATCTCTCGTGTTTGTCTACCATGGCTTAGCAGATTTTTACCTCTCATTTGATATATTTCTGCTAAAATTAAAATGGTGAAGCGCCTGATGACATTGTAATGCGCCATTAATTAAAAGTGGTCTGTTTTTTAAGAATATAAAGGCTTTAGTGATATTAAAATTTATACTAAAGTGTGTATAAAAAAATAAATACTAAATATATTGGCAATACAATGTCAAAAGTAAAGAACTACTTTTATTAACTCTGTGCCTAATTAACTTGGAACCTGCATGCCAGTGTGCAACGTGTAATGCAGTTAGTATGACACAGTCTAGTTCTAAGTAGTGGTTTTTACCTAAGGTAATACAAAAACGGTCAACAAATCTCTGTTTAAAATGAATACATGAATATATGTATTTATTAAGTAGAAAGTTGGTGTAAAAATACACACATAAAATAAGTAACACAAAGTACTAAACATCTTTATTTTGCGTTTTATTACTGTACTGTCTTTGTATTAATACAGTGTTATCATTGTAGTAATACATGTTCCATACTGCACTTTTACAATAACTAAATACATGTCCATTTATATCAACTACGTGAGTGAAAGTACCATTAATGCGAGAAAATAAAAAGATTTTTCATTTTTAGGTCTCTGTAAATTCCAGATTTGTTTGAGTGATATGTAAAAACATCAACAGTGTGTAACATTTTACCCAGAACTTCTCATGTGTCCAATGAAATCTTAAAATATCAGTTTATTCAGAAGGGTGAAAACTGTATTAACTCTGATGTATACGTGGTAAATTAATAACTTATATTTCTTTAAGTAGTGTACACTTATTGCCAAACTGTATGTTTTTAGTACAATGCCGTATATATATGATCATATTTATGTTAACTCATATGAGTTTACATTAAAAATTATACAAAACCACTGCCATTAAGTCTGTAAAAATCTGGCCCAAAATTCGATATTTTATTACGGTAAACCCTAAAGATAATGGTAAATTCACGCATCCATTCAATTCAATACGCAGTGCAAATATTCTCTAATTTTTCTGTTTTAATAAAAAATACTCACGTTAATTTTAATTGTATGTCGTTTTCTGTAATTTAATTAATTATGAGGAAACTTAAAAAAAAAAAAAAAGAGGAGACAAAAGCAGCTGTGAACACATTGAACATAATCAATTCTTGCTAAAATATGAAATCTTGATGCTGTATAATTTTGGTTTGTTCAAACCCTTACACGCGGTTTTTTTAACTTAGTTATAACCGCCTTCGCAGTAATCCTGTATGTGTAACAATAGATAAAATTTTAACGAGATGTACACACACTTAAAATTTTGCTACGGTGTTTGAGTAGGTAGCCCGAGATAATTTTGTTTCATTTAATGACCGTGCGAAATGATTTGCTTTGAACAGCTTATTTGTCCCAATGTTAGAAGGACTAACTCTATATCACTTGTATAATTCAACGAAAATATGCATGGTGAGGAATAAAAACATGTTTTGCAAACAACAAACGGTATTCGAAGACATTACCAGATGATGTCAAACACAACCAACTAAGTCTTGCATTTATCGCTTGGTTCTTATACCACATGCCGTTCGAAACCTATTATTCTAGGCAACGATCGCTACCAAGCGTTAGTTGCTGGTCGAGTGGTTACGACGCCTCGTTGTTACTCTGAGGGTTGCAGGTACGAGTCACGTCAATACCACTAATTTTTTGCTTATGAAACGATTCTAACATATTATAATACTCAACGTCTCTCTGTCTGTTTGTTAGTGCGCTTATCATTCGAGAACTACATATCTGATGTACGTGTTTTTTTTTTAATTCATAGCTATGTTCTCTGGCCAGGTTTTAGTATATATTTTGTTACGTAAAATAACATAAGGATTAAGCAGTGACGATAGTGAATGAAGTCGGAAAAACGTTTGCCGCCAGCGCGCTCTCTTGCAATACGCTGTCTAAACCGTTAAAGATGGAACAATATCACGTAGTAAAGAATTGTGTAGAATAGAAAGACCTTACAAAACTCCGCGGTAGCATATATCTATCTACAACTAAACAATAATAATGTAGTCCACGTGAGTGGAGACGAGGGCACAGCTGGACTAATATATAATTTAAAAAGTGAATGTCACATAACTTGCGTGTGAAATATTACATCTTAGTAAAGTAAACAAATACCGAAGTTTAAAATCTCTCATGTAGTAGGTGTTACTGTGGCACAAAAGTAAAAACATACGATCACGGTTTGGTGTAAAATTGTACTGGTTTTTGTGAAAACTGTGCTACCACATACATTTTGTGTGAAATTACATTAGTTTTTTTACAGTTATCTGCTAAGAAACACAGTTTTCTGTGTGTAATCCCTTTTTATTCCAGTAGCGACCGTTAACAAACACTGAATTTTAATTATCTTTGATGTCATTATCTTTGAGTATAATATTGTTTGATTCTGAGTTTAACACGACTTGACTTATTTCCATTAAGACAGTTGTTTTTTTTTTTTTTCAGAGAAATATATTATTGCTGCGTCTTTTCTTCTAAGCCATAATGCACTACACGAGAAATAAAAGCGTGATTTACGTTTTGATAAATCTTAGATGCAGCCTCATCATGTTCTCTCTAAGCAACATCAACGTACGATTTAGAAACAGTGTGTTACATTGAGATAAATCATCATGTTTCATCGCAGAACTGCCTTAGGTTGTCATTATACTCCCCTTGTAATGGCAGGTTTGTAAAACTTGGTAATTAAAAAAACCACTATATCTAAAAACATTATAATAATACTTGTATTTTTTACAAATCTCTGCTCTTAATGTAAATTACGTATTAATATGTGTATGATGGCATGATAGGAGAATACGATCCTGCGTTATTTAATTACTATCAACTCATAACTTCACATCGAATTCAATCATTGTGCTCGACAAACAAATAATTTTCCTAACATACGGAAATATTTGATTTCAGCATTTTCCATTTTTATGGCAATTGTTATTTCAAAGGAGAATTATTCTGTTATTTAACCAGTTTTCGCGACTGTTAAAAGTCCGGAGATTGATTCACAGCATTTAAAAACTAAATCGTAAATATATTGAGTGTTTCAAATCAAACAATTTTTCTTTAACATGGAGCAAGTAAAGAGCAATAACTTTCTTAGGAGGGCTGCGTAAGATAGCATAGTATTTGAAACATGTGGGTTAAATTTACCTATCCTTATGTCTTTACTTTAAATACTAGCTGGGGTACTCGTGTCACACATTGTTTTGGAGTCATCTGTGATAAAGGTTTTTTTGGTTGGTTAGTGTTGGCATGTCGTCACCTTTTAATTCCCGTAAGTTAGCAATATGTATTTTAAGAATTTTTGTTTTAAAATATTAGTTTTTTGGGGTTTTAAGAATAGTGAATTAACTTATTAAAACACTATTTGTTGTATATCTACTTTTTATAATACCTGAAAAATGAATGATTTTTAAGAAACTTTTTTGGACTAAACAATTTCCAAATTATCTCTTTTTATTAGTTTTATCAAAGCTAAACAAAATGGACTGATTCTTTAAGCATCATTTTGTCACTAAGGTCAGCTCTACTCGACACTTAGTTTCTGATGCATTCGATTATGCCCATAAATATAACAGAAGGTATACAAGTTTCTGTAGCTAAGCAGAAGAATGAATACGTCTGTTCATATACATAGGCTATTTGAAATGCTAACACATAACTTACATGTAAAAATGGACAAACCAACTCACAGTTAGGATGCAGTCCTCATTTGCACTTAAACTGTTTTGGTTGTATCCAGCCAATTCCTAGTATTAGGATTATATTTCAGTTTATGAATATTACTTTTGCGTCGAAAGTTATAATTAAACAAAATGTTCGCATATCCTGTACGGAATACTATTATGCATCAATTAAATTATTAAAGAAATATTTACCTGTTCCACTTCTTTCTATATTATCTACATAAAAGTAGAAGAGCTAACCTGAATATAAAAATATCCAATAAACTGGCTTAAATGATATCTCTCAGCTTTCTAGAAATCTCGTACTCCATTGCAAGAATTTATGTTGAGAGTTAGCAGCCCTCTCACATTCTCTGTGGTTGCGTGTATCCGCGTTCACACGTTTTCCAGCAAATAAATATCACAAGAATACACGTATACATAAAAAAATATAAAAACCAATTATCTAAGCCCTACTGTTTTGTATTAGTCAGATTAAATATATTCAAAAATAACAAAATTGTGGGAATGCTAAAAAAAAAAATTGCAAGAGCTACCCTGCGCAGTTTTCTTAAGAGGAAAATGCAAACTCTACCATGTTAGTTACATCTGTGTGCATTCATCGCGTGTGATACAATGCAAACTCTAAAATCTTAGTTGCATCTGTGTGCATTCATCGCGTGTAATACAATGCAAACTCCACCACCTTAGTTACATCTGTGTGCATTCATCGCGTGTAATATGATGCAAACTCTACCATGTTAGTTACATCTGTGTGCATTAATCGCATGTAATACAATGCAAACTCCACCACCTTAGTTACATCTGTGTGCATTCATTGCGTGTAATATGATGCAAACTCTACCATGTTAGTTAAATCTGTGTGCATTCATCGCGTGTAATACAATGCAAACTCTACCATGTTAGTTAGATCTGTGTGCATTCATCGCGTGTAATACAATGCAAACTCTACCATCTTAGTTACATCAGTGTGCATTCATCCCGTGTAATACAATGCAAACTCTACCATCTAAGTTATATCTGTGTGCATTCATCGCATGTAATACAATGCAAACTCCACCATCTTAGTTACATCTGTGTGCATTCATTGCGTGTAATACAATGCAAACTCTACCATCTTAGTTACATCAGTATGCATTCATCGCGTGTAATGCAATGCAAACTCTACCATCTTAGTTACATCAGTGTGCATTCATCGCATGTAATACAATGCAAATTCTAACATCTTAGTTACATATGTGTTCATTCCTCACGTGTAATACAATGCAAACTCTACCATCTTAATTATATCAGTGTGCATTCATCGCGTGTAATACAATGCAAACTCCACCATCTTAGTTACATCTGTGTGCATTCATTGCATGTAATACAATGCAAACTCTACCATCTTAGTTATATCAGTGTGCATTCATCGCGTGTAATACAATGCAAACTCCACCATCTTAGTTACATCTGTGTGCATTCATTGCATGTAATACAATGCAAACTCTACCATCTTAGTAACATCAGTATGCATTCATCGTGTGTAATACAATGCAAACTCTACCATGTTAGTTACATCAGTGTGCATTCCTCATGTGTAATACTATGCAAACTCTACCATCTTAGTTACATCAGTGTGCATTCATCGTGTGTAATACAATGCAAACTCTACCATCTTAGTTACATCTGTGTGCATTCATCGCGTGTAATACAATGCAAACTCTACCATCTTAGTTGCATCTGTGTGCATTCATCACGTGTAATACAATGCAAACTCTACCATCTTAGTTACATCTGTGTGCATTTATCGCGTGTAATACAATGCAAACTCTACCATGTTAGTTAATTCAGTGTGCATTCATCGTGTGTAATACAATGCAAACTCTACCACCTTAGTTACATCTGTGTGCATCCATCGCGTGTAATACAATCCCACTGTTGAAAATGTTACTTGCGCAAGAAGGCGTGTCGACGGATGCACTGCAAGCCAGTTCAGAGCCTTGTGTGTGTGTGAGCGATAGGGTAATTGTCGTGCCATTTGTCGCCTTTATCGATGTGCCTTGAACTCGAAAAAAAAATCTCAAGCCATGTACTCTCAATAAGCAGAGAACTTTCAAAATAATTTGCACAATGTGCTGTTACTACACTGCATTTCATCCTGACATTTTCTTCAGGATGTATTGACGAAAGTTGTTTTCTTTGCCACATTTGTTGCAAAGACAAAGACTGCGGTTAGTTTGTAAGTTCACTGTGAATCCAGAATATAATATGTGGTAGGGTGAGTTACAAAAACTTGGGCTTTAGCGCTTGAACAATGCATCCCTGACAGATAACTGAACTTCTGCCATGCCTGTAACAGTAACTTTAAAAGTAACAGTAATTTCATGGTAATTATTAATATACATTATTTACATGTCAGATCTACTGTGCACGTATTTACGATACCGTTTTGTACGCATGTTAAGCTATTGAGTCCTGAAATAATATTTCCACAATTTCCACGGTAGTTGGTCTTGTTGATCAAGAGCCTCGTGTAACACATAATTTCTTGTGCAATAAGATCAAAGCACGCGAACATCGTATCTTCATTAAGCCACCAACTTGTAGCAACTTGTTACCAGAAAATGCGTGCCGTAAGGAGCCATTTGTATGGAAAGTACATTAGCGCTGCGTCCCTGGAAGAGCTGATTTGAATTGCAAATCTTTCATTAGGCTACGTTTTATGTTGTATTTTTTCAGCAAACGTGCCACATCCACTGAAGATTTTCCGAAAGTTAATAAGGCTTACATTGCAGTGAAAAAGACGAGGAAATAAAAGCAAGTTGTTTGGATTTTCAATGCAACCAGTAACAAATAAAAAAACATAAACGACCTTATGTGCTGTGCAATGTTGTAAAAAAGTGAAAAGACGAGTTACGTAAAGAGGCTGGTTTGGCTTCCATCCTGCTAGAAACCTATTAAATTAAGTTTTGAATTGAAAGAACGGAAATTAGAACTGTGTGATAACTAAATTTTCGTAATACTCCATTCAGAATGAAACATTATGGTACAGATAACTTATATACATTTTATTATGCTGCTTAAATTCTTGTGCATATAAAAAGGAAATATGGGATATTAAGAATTTCAAATACTATACTAATAAAAAAAATAGCATTGGACACAGACACAACAATTTCTACGTGCGTTGCTTAGAATATTAAAAGCAATTTAATACAAATTAGTTAAAAAAAGATAATTTTACACTATCGTGACAGTTTATACATGAAAATAATGTAAACCAGCATGTATATTAAGTATCAAATAACTAAACATTTCGCCCGTAATTCAGAAAAATAATGAAGAATATGATGCTTTCACTCGGTCATAATTAATAACATGTGGCATAAGCAGTTAAAGTAATTTTGCATTTATATCAAAAATAATTGTTAGTAACTTTAAATTAATGACAGTATTCCAGATGCAAAATTTTGAAGTAATTTCTTTCAATTAATAAATGTAAGATATTCGTAGATACTTAATATCTTTTGTGATAACATTTTTTTCTTATTTTATAATTTTATCGACGGTGTTTTATCTTTATGGCATTTATTTATATCACGCTTCACTTAAATTATTGGTAAACTGTAGACTTACGTTTTATGTACGTAGTCTCAAGAATAACATTTTGAGTGATATCTACATACAAATAGCGTTTAGGAAATGTTTCACATCAGAATGCTAGTTTCCGATTTCTTTATCCATTTGTGCTGCTAGAATGAGCTACAGTTTTGGATACATACTATAGCAGAGATACGTGTTACGCCACAGATAACCAGGAATATTATATAAATTAATAAAGCTAATAATGTATAAAATAATAAATAAAACGAACCAAAGTTAGCTGTTGACAACAAAAGTGTAAGTAACGCTACAAGATAGCCGTAGAAAAAATTTGGGTGTACCCCCGAGAAAAACCAAGAAAAAAAAACAGAAAAGGTTGTGAAACTAACAAAAAATGATGTATAAGCTTCGAACTCCGGATAACGAAGACGACACAGATGAACACAGAGGCAAAAAGAGAAGTACAATATACGTTTGTTCAAAATAATAATACATTTTATCTCTTAGCCTCGTTTCAGAATCATGAAACAGGCGTTTTCATAACATTTTGGAGGTTAGAAAATGTTTGTTGATTATATTTAAAGTAACAAAGGACGCGCACAAAATCCGTATACCACTGTAAGTCCATCTTATACAATAAGTCTGTATGTACACTGAAGAGCCAAAAAAACTAGTAAACCTGCCTAATATCGTGTAGGGCCCCAACGAGCACGCAGAAGTGCCACAAGACGACGTGGTATGGACTCGATTAATGTCTGAAAGTATGCAAGAGGCAATTCACACCACGAATTCTGCAGGGCAGTCCACTAATCCATAGTAGTGCGAGGCGGTGGAGTTCTCTTCTGAACAGCACGTTGCAGGGCATCCCACATACGCTCAATAATGTTCATGTCTGGTGATTTAGGTGGCCAATGAAAGTGTTTAAAGTCAGAAGAGTGTTCCTGGAGCCACTCGGTAGCAACTCTCGACGTGTGTGGTGTCGCATTGTCCTGCTGGAATTGTCCACGTCCGTCTGAATGCACAATGGACATGAATGGGTGCTGGTGATCGGACAGGATACTTACGTATCTATCACTTGTCAGAGTCGTATCTAGACATATCAGGGGTCCCATTTCACGTCAACTGCACATGCTCCAAACCATTACAGAGCCTCCACCAGCTTGAACAGTCCCCTGTTGACATGTAGGGTCCATGGATTTATGAAGATGGATGGATCCATACGCGTAGACGTCCAACCGCCCGATACAATTGGAAACAAGACTCGTCAGACCAGGCAACATGTTTCCAGTCATCAACAGTCCAATGGCGGTGTTGGCGGGCCCAGGCGAGGCGTAAAGCTTTGTGTCATGCAGTCAACAACGGTACACGAGTGGGCCTTCGTCTCCGAAAGCCGATATCAATGATGGTCCGTTGAATAGTTCGCACGCTGGCACTTGTTGATGCCCCAGAATTGAAATCGGCGCCCATTTGAGAAAGGGTTGCACGTCTGTCTCGTGTAATGATTCTCGTCAGTCGTCGTTTGTCCCATTCTTTCGCGATGATTTTCCGGCCGCAGCGATGTCGAAGATGTGATGTTTTACCGGATTCCCGATATTCACGGTACACTCGTGAAATGGTCGTACGTGAACATCCAAATGTTATCGCTACCTCGGAGGTGCTATGTCCCATCTCTCGTGCGCCGACTATAACACCACGTTCAAACTCACTTAAATATTGATAACCTTACCTCGAGAGTGTGGTTGTGTGTTTATTCTATTCTATTAATGACGGCAGAACGAAACTGAACTGACGACTGAGCTGCAACATACCATCGAAGTTGTTCACGCGAAATATCTTCTCGCCACTAGTAACAGACTGACTCTTGAGATACGAAGGTAAGAGACTTACAAGCCCATAAACAGCTGTCTCAACGAAATTGGTCGACAATACTAGGAGGAAACTTTGTCTCGGCCAGATATCAAACACGATATCAAGATCGAAGGACCGACCCCGATGCGAAAAAAGGAAATAGTCCTGAACTTCCCGAATCGGAGGGGGGGTAACACTAGCTACGAAGACGATTTGCCCCTGATAGATTTGCTGCATACGCGAGAACGTAAATGAATGCGAGAACATCGACCCGAGGTAGGCACCTTTGTTCATGGTCTGTGCGAACTTTTGTTTCATAGGCAGCCCAGACACTACAACGAATCGGGTTTGCACAAGTATAATCTCCTGCGACAGTCCAGTCGTGCTCATTGCGCTAACCCTAACCAATCAAAATAGCGATTTAAGGACACAACCCATGCGAAATTCGGTATTATCGTGGGACTGTTTCCACAATTGGTCGAAGTAATTTGATTGGGTCTGCTGCTGAAGAATATCGATGCCTAATGCAAGATAGACTCTGTGTTTTGGGACTATCGGAATGAACTCGTCGATAGACTCTATGGCTACTTGTCACTTCGCAGTCTGCGAGCAACCAGCCACTTACGAGATTATATCCATCATTGAAGATTTCGTCGAAGCAGCTACGTAGTGAGATGATGAAATATGCACATTCCGGGAATTGCACATGTCGGCAAGAAGGAATTATCCTCCGTCAAAGTATGGTCATGAAAGGGCTGTACAAAACTTTCGAATCTGACCTGATCGCAATGCAGGACTTTGCTCGTGCTGATAATGGCCACTACTACATTTATACTATAATATACATGTTTTCCAAACATGCCTGGGCTAGACTTCTCAAGCGAATAATGCATGTGATATCACCAAGACCATAGTGGGTGTGTTGAGCAAAGGATGCATACCGAAAAATCGCAACACCGACAATGGTAAAGAATATTTTATAGCTAATTTCAATGCACTGAAGAAAAGGTAGAGCATAAATCACTATTCCATCTACTCTGGATAGCATCGTCGAGCGTTTTCATTGGACTCTAAAAATCAAATTGTGGAGACATTTCATGGTGATTGGAAACTACTAGTGGCTTGTGCTACTGCCGAAACTCGTTCGCAAGTATAATTCTACAATTTATTCTACCACTCAAATGAAGCCCGAAGGTGTCAATAACGACTACCTGCTTCTGTCCACTTATGTAATTCCGAAGAGGAGAGACCCACACAAGCCTAATGCCAAGATCGGTGTCCTGGTGCGCATCTCCAAACAAGGACTATCACAATTGGTAGACAGAATAGTACGAGCTGGTTCACATACGAAATTGTTACCCGCCCATGTACTGCCTCGAGGACCTACAAGGCGAACCCATCGTCGGAGGCATTTACGTAGAGGAGATCCAGAGTACGAAGTTTCCCGATGTTTTCTTTTTGTGAAGATGAGGTTAAACCATGTAATTGTCGTGTGTACGTAATGTGGCTTGGACACTCGAAATGTCACAACTCCTGGGTCGACGAGAAGGACATTCTGAAAAAGTACTTAACAACATTACAGGAATCAGTGGTGCTCTCTAGCAGACGACGATAGATCTATGGCATGTGAAGCTAATGCGAAATATGCGAATGTGAGTAATTGGAAAACAAAATGGTGAGTGGTAACAATAATCTCGCCTGAAACCAGATAGAAGACGAAAACAAAATGGCGACCAGAAACAAGATGATGGACGGAAACAAGATGGCCGGCAAAGGTCAAGGACAAAATATGGTTTAATCCAAGATGGCAGCTGTTGTGTAATATTATGTTGCGGAATCCAAGATGGCGGCGGTGCCTCAGCCTCCTAGCTCTTGTCCTTGCGGGGACTATTTATATGTACTGTTAGAACTGGCAGTGCAATAGTATTAAAAATTTTACTCCCATGTCTTTTCTTGTCTTATTTTTTAAATGTTTATAAATCTTTTCGCAGATCTTTCGGAAGGCAGTTAGCTTTTGTATATATCAATTACTTTAGAATAAGAAATATAAAATCCTTAATATTTAAAATACTGAACTTGTTCTGTTATTGTTCCATTTGTGAAATATAACAGGATTTAATATATTTAATATAAATAGTCATTAAATGTCTAAATATATTGTGTTTTACATGGAATCACACTACTCGACTAAAAGGAAATATTATTTCCATCTGGCTAAAATTAAATGTTTTAAATTTGTGTACCGTACCTAATGCTAATAAAAAAAAGTGTTACTTCCATCTTCCTGAAATAGTCTGCAGGTTAAGACCACGGTGGCGAAAATAAAAATGACCAAAGCCATACAAATATGTTCAATGATGATTTAGAATGAGAGAGCAGTAACATCTAGCCAACTTGCTACATGCTCCACTACTGAGTATTCTGTGCCCGAACAGGCCAAATTATATTAATGTCTTCCATAATGGAAGAACTACGTAATGAACATCCAAGGAAAAGTGCAAGAATGGGTTTTGCATTATAAGAATTATATTTGGGCCCAAGAATAAAAACTGAACCCAAGTTGTAAACTAGAGTTTAAAGTGAGCTCTAAAGGTCGATATTTTATCACCAACTTCGGTTTCTAAAAATTTTTTTTCGCGTTTCTCCTTTAATTTCTAAGTGTGTATGTGCTCATGCACATCTGCTGTATTGCCCAGAGGAATCCCTAATAGTGAAGCGTATTGTTGAAACTTGGAATAGGAAAAGAAAATAAAAAGTACACAAAATTCTGTAGTTTATATGAGCGATAGAATAATGTTTATAATCATACTCATTGGTAGGTAAAAACTAAGATTTGTATATAATATGATGATAAAATGATAAACAAACTTCACTCGCTACTCTGATGCGTCAGTAAAAAAACTACGGAGAGGAAGAATAGAAAATTAAATTAATCTCGAATTAAATTTCGGTGGTAGGACGAAAATATTAAACATTATTGAAATGCAGGTACGATGGAGGGCATAATTCGATACTGAGCCACCATTACATATAACAACAATGACAAGGTTACGTCACAAGTTTGAGATGGACGGGTTGAGTTAAGTTGAGATATTTGGGCGGCTATTAACAACGAACTGTATGTGATGTGAATAAAGGATGGTGCAACAGGAAGAGAACGATAAGGGACGAAGGAAGTGTGGGGGCTAAGCTGCACACGTACATGGGTTCCCCGGGACGTCGAAGTCCATACGGTAAGATACCTGTGATTCATGTGTCAGTAAATCAATTGTGCATCGCATTTTAAAGCAAGTATAATAGAAGCCATGCTATGAATGAAGACATAGGTGTGTCCATGATCACCAGTTTTTTCTCACCATACTCGGTGGACCAAGTCCACTGGACAAACTTTTAAATAGCCTAGAGTGGTTGGTCCATGCACATTACTGCAACATGACCTTGATTCAGAAAATGTGTTGTACATTGTATTACATTCATACCCTGTCTTAGCAAAAGTACACTCTTTGTGGTGTTTAGGTAAGAAGGAAATCATTGTTACATCTATTAGTGATATGTTCTGTATGCTTGC
The DNA here is from genome assembly GCA_002778355.1 of Clitarchus hookeri. Classification (NCBI taxonomy): domain Eukaryota; kingdom Metazoa; phylum Arthropoda; class Insecta; order Phasmatodea; family Phasmatidae; genus Clitarchus; species Clitarchus hookeri. The sequence continues at coordinate 88,016 of NQII01003766.1, read as the reverse complement.
ATACAATGCGGCCCTTGATATATGTATTCAAGTTTTCCTAGTTCTCATATATTTCCACTGACTCGACATGTTCCAACCAAGCTGTCTCGTTTATCCACTGCTGCTCAAATGTGGAGGGAATCAGTTTATGGCAGAGTGATAAAGGGAGTGTTGAGTAATGTGGTGGTTTAGTAGGTATTACTACGGTTGTGATGGTGGCATAATGTTCAGGTAACTCAGGCAGAGTGCTGTCTCGATATTCACAATCTTGGAAAGTATAAGTAAACTTCCTTTCAACTCTTGCATTATCTTGTGATGGAATCTGGAAAATGGAAATTCCTTTGCCATGAAACGAATCTGTAGATGTGACAATGGAAGGATTGTGGCCAACGTTGTCATAAGCACTTACTGTGAATTAATCATGTCTCGAATGTGCAGGACAAATAACTTTTTTTTCATCCGCTCACTTGTTCACAAGAAGGCATAAGGTTGTTGTTATTTCAGTTACTCTACTTGAAAATATTGACAACCCTAATCTGTGTATGTCAACAACATAGTTTTTCTCCTTGTTCGGCCATATGCTGGCAAAGCGAGTTATACAGGTAGTGGGGGTTCCGTGGCTCTTCTTGTTACGAACATATGTTCCTAAAGGGATTTTTTCACAGGAGTTAAATGTAATAAGCTGGCTAACCGCGATGCTGGGTTGCCTTGGCTAACCATACATTAAGAGATTGACCGTTGCAAGAAGAGTGGAATATATAGATTCGTACTGATACCCACCTCAAAATATTCCATTGAAAGGGACAGAAGCCTGTGGAATCTATTTTCTAAACATTTTCATAAATCGCACAAACACAACTGCATCTTCATCCTTGTCTTCTACGTAGACATCGTTGTATTTGTTAGCCCCATCACGTACTTGTCTGCTCTTAGTTGAGGAAAATGAATCAATATTTTATCAGGCAGATGGGAAGTGTGCACTCCTGTCATTTCGGACTGAGGAACTCCAAGAAGTCTAAACATTTACTCTCTGTAATACGGCTTAAGAGTTGTCATTTTGAATACATACTCAAAATCTTCAATGTTAAGTTTTCCTAAAATAAATAGAACCAGAAGAACTCATGTCATTGCTTCTACAGTTTTGTTCGCTGGTATACCTTGACTTTTCACAGCTCTGCATCGATTGTAAAGATTGGTAACACACTTTGCGTGATATTTGGCTTCATTTGGCGACCAAATCTCCCCTGGACCAAAATGCTTCAAGTTCTGTGTCTCTTGAGAAATCTGCACAATATATCTGAAAATATTTACCCAGGAACGTTGCTACTGTTGAAAACTGGTGCATTATTAGCCTTTTCTTTGTTACAAAAAACAACCAAGTTTACCCAATTTGTGAAGGCTGGCTGGAGTCTGGCCGAAGTGAAAAATAGTGTCCACCTGAATCACACTCATGAGGTTATTCCGAGGTTGATGTGGATGCGCTTGAACGATTTGATTCTACGTGCTTTCGTGCCCGATCGAACTTTTGAGAGTTAAATTGCAAATAGGATTCGTGCCACTTGGTTGCCTTAGACATAAGTGTTTTTTCCAAATTACTTCCACCATATAAGATTTTAATGTTTAAGTTTTGTAGTAGGGCACCATTTTTATGGTCTTAAATCCTAATAGATTGCTTGTAAACATACATATACAGAGGGTCAATTGTCACTTTTATGAGTTTTTATTGTGGGACAAATCAAATCTCTACTCTTCTAACTTAAACAGAAAAGGCCCCAGTTGAACTGCGACGCAGCATCTGAAAGCTTCATGTGCTTTGGTCCCATCGTTACTCACTTCGTAACGGTCAAATCTGAAACAAATGAAAAACAATGTTATTATCTGAAACGAACAAACACGCATTTTGTACACAATAAATACAAGCTTTTAGTTTACTTTTCAGCAAAACATTTTTTTCTATTTGTATTTATTTTGTTCAAAAATAACTAACCAACTAAATCTGAAAAAGTTTTCATAAATACCTATTTTACTGGCTTCCAAGGAAACTATCATGTTTACTCTAAAATATGTTATGGCAAGAATTGTTTTTTACAAACTTTCATTAAAAAAAAAAACAAAATCAAAATCAACTAAATAATAGCCAAGTTTTTCGCCGCATCTTGAAAAATGGGGTCCAGAATGGAATGTCAATGAGTCTCCCGATCTTATATAATTTTTCCTGCTATAAAGAATACGCCTGTCAAGCAGCCAGCACCTTCTTATCACGACTTGCAGTTCCTTTTGGAGAACCTCTTCCTGTATGTGCATTTACCGCTAACTGTAGAAAAACAGCTGAATGCATGCTTAGTCTACCAGTAATAAGTTAGTTAATATATGTTTCAAGATTAAGAAAGTACACATAGAAATAAAAAAAATTAATATAAAGCTCATATAATCTGCAAAGTATTTACGAACCTTCCGCATTAAACGAACTAGCTCATTTGGTCGTCTCGCTGGTTGTGATTATGTAAGCTCAGGAGAGCAATTGCTTTCGGCCTCCGATGAAAAATTGCTACATTTCAACACTCAGGAGTCCTATTTAAGACAGCCTCGGTATATTGCAATGAGAGTTGTTCTGATGGGTTGGAACTGGGCTAATGGTTGGGCAACCAACCTATATTAGGTGTAAGGCGACGGGGAGGGCCGAAAATGCACTCTGTGAAGGCTGGTAGGAGATCCCGGCGTGTAGGGAATGTACAGAGTACGCCACCTCAGAGTGCCTGGTTGGGTAGTCGTGACTACGGGAATGACTATCCTAGTTCGGCCATCCCCCTAGTGGAGGCCTACATAGCGGTCACTGGCCTTTAATTGAGTCTAAGGGCAGATCGGCGTAAAGTGGTGTAACCTTCCTACTCAACCTCCAGGGCTGCCACTGCTATGTCAGTTGGAGGGCTCTTTGCCCCGGCTGACGAGCTCCGGTGGGTGCTTCTCGACCTTAGGGAAGGGATATCCCCTGTGTTGCTGCGTGAGTCAAGATACAGTCCCTGAAATGGGGCAGCGATGCAAATATATAGCCTAACGCTGCTCAAGTCCATCTCCACCTGCTCGAAAGGTCAGGACAGGAAACAGTGGCTTATGTAGTGAGGACGATAATGGGCTAGTGGCAGCTCCGCCAGCCAGTGCACTGGCGATCAGTCATGGCGAGGTCATGTGCAGTTGTCCAGAGGCTTCATATATTCTTCGCCTGCGGTGCTGACCCGAGAACCGATTGCACAACCCCAACCGAGGTCTTCGGGTAGATCTCGGGGTGGCGGAGCTCTGCAGATGGGACTATCTGGCGTCCTGGAGGAGTTGGGCTGCTTTGGGTGAAAACTCAGTCTGTACGGTATAGTTGTGGGGGCCCAGGGGATCGGTGTGAAGTCCCAATCTTTGGCAGTGCTGATCGCGGGTCGGACTCTGGGTGGCATTGGTTGAACCTCCTGCTGGGAGGAGGCCTGGAGGAAGGTATTTGCCTGGAGGAAGGTATTTGCCTGGAGGAAGGTATTTGCCTGGAGGACTGCTCCTGGTGGTAGCAGCTGGGAACAGCGACACGTGCGGCGTTAGTACCCGGTTAGAAAGAGGACATTCCTTCCCACCTCCACGATACACAGTGCTATGTTTGGTGATGGGCTCTTGTCGCTCGAGTAACTCTTGAGGAAGCAAAGCGGCGTGTCTCCGACCCCAGGCGGTAGTTTCGAAGGGTTGATGATCGCTAACGAAGAGACGACGGTCTGGTCCGCGTAATAAGAGGTCTCGTGTACGAAGCGTGTTCGTAGAGATTGGATAGTCCTCGACCCCATCAAGGTGGCGCATGTATATTCGACTCTGCACGATACTGTTTATAGGTGAGGTGGTATCCACGCCCACTCACTGCAATTGGGAGGAGCGTAATCTCCTTATATTGGATTGCATTCACCTGCAGCTAATTAAACCACTGTAGTGTCATATTATAGTCTGTTTAAGCTTTAAGGCAGAGGAGACCCGATTGCCCACATGCTGTACATATCAGTACAGAGAGTAATACATGTGGTAAGAGAATTACCACAGCAATTAATAGATTTTTGTCATTACTAAAACTGTTTTAGTGATACAACTCTACTCACAAACTCCAAAGGTCTATTCTATCATTTATATATTTACAAATACACCTACCAATACACTACCACGGTTAATGTGTTTGTTGACTGACTGGGGCCCCGAGTGTATGCAGCCACGCATAATTTCGACCTTCAGTAATTTCGTGGACTGGCGCCCGAAGTGTAGGCAGCTATGCATTACAGCGTCCACCAAATTATTGACTGTACAATGCGTGTGTGCCTACATAAATTTTGTTTCAGAAAAATGTATCCAATTTCTAAAGGTAATATGTATTAATCTAAGGAACATGCAACCATGCGGTAAAGAGAGAAATACATATACGACAATACCGTTTTACTTACAAGCATCACAAATGCTCAGTATGCTTCAACCCCCTCCCCATAAATTGGTTCTGAATCACTAGGGACTCAGTGCTCGGTTGAGCTATGCTAGGGTCCCACACGTCAGCGAGCATGTAAGTTTACTGCTAAGATTGGATTGAAATGTTTCACTTGGTTGCCGCTAGATGCCTCCCTGGTGCGTAGACTGTGATTAGCCAGCAGGTGAGCTCCCTTCATTATGCATCAGGATGACGACCCCACAACAGGTGGCATTTTGCATTCTTCAGTTAACAATTGCAAGTCTGTGACAACTATGCAGCGCGATTTTCGTCGTACGGCAAAGCACACCCGTGCTGCTGAAAGCCTTCGACTTTGGCACAAGCATTTTCGACTTACAGGTTATTTGTGTGAGGGGAAATCAACAGGTCGCCCCAGTGTTACCGACAATGACATTGGGTGCATACGGAGGAGTTTTGTAAGAAGTCCACAAAAGTTTACTTGTCATACCAGCCGAGAGCTAGCCATTCCCCATACGAGTGACTGGCGTGTTTTGCGATGACGTTTGTTATTCAAACCATACATAATTTTACTGGTACACGCCCGACGCTAAGGTGATAAACACGATGTTTGCCGTTTTGCAAATTCATTCTCGAAAAATAAATGGAACATGAAACTTTTCTTTCACACTTAGTGTTCTGTGCCGAGGCAATATTTAATCTCAGTGGTACGGTGAACCGCCACAATTTACTGATATGGGGATCACAGTAACCACATGTCATAGCCGAGCATGAGAGAGACTCCCCAGATTACGCTGATTTAATTTTCTAGCAAGACAGAGCACCACCGCGCTGTCACTTGTAAGTTCGAACATTCCTGAACAACGAGCTTTCGCATCGATGGTTCACTGTCACGGACCTACTAATTTGACATTACACCACTGGCCGTTAAGGTCGCCTGATCTCACTGTGTATGATTTTTTCTTGTGGGGGCATGTGAAGAATTCAGTTTATGTGCCGCCCCTTCCTACAACAACGGATGAACTTCGAAACTGTATAAGTACAGTTGTAGCTGCAACAACACCACACATGCTCGCCAATGTGTCAGACGAGTTTGACTATCATGTAGATGTATGCAGTGTGTCTGCAAGGGGCATATTAAGCATTTGTGATAACTGTAAACAAGAATTTATTGTTAGAAAATAATTTAATTCTGTACTGTGCCATCCTGTTTCTTAGTTTAAAAATATGGCATTTTTAAATTGTACGAATATTTTTGAATAACCTGTATATAAATCGTTTGTTCCTCTATTGTAAACGAAGCATTAACTATGCTTCGTTAACACCAGAAAATATGTATTTTAACCATATTAGTTTTCCATTAATATCCATATCATTTTAATATGTTATATCGTTTACTGAAACAATCATACGACATTTTAAACTATCGTGGGTGATCTAATTATGTTCGTATTTATAAATATAATTTATCTTGAACAATAGCAGCATCACAGAACCTAGTTTTCCTAAACAATATTTAAATATAAAGTTTCTTGTAGAAATAATGAGTTTAGCACTTTACCAAAATGAGCGCGTTGATTCTGTAGAATGTCCTTTGTAGCAGATGTGGTCTATTCCAGATCCATACGGGTTATTTTATCTTAAATGCTTGTGTGTGTGATTGTTTGTGTGAATGTAGTTGTATTAGGGTGAAAATTTCTGTGGTGAGGGGATTTTATCACTGCACTTCCGGTTATTCATTATCGTTATTACGATGCTGCTCTTTACTCATCTCGTCTTACCACATTTTTACCTCAAGCGGACTGGGAATAGCAGGTCTGCCCTCGAGTAGGCCAACTCTTTACGTTGACACTGCGTCAAGCAGAGACGATTGCCTCAGAAGAAAATGCTTAGGTGAGCACTCAACGATGGATTGGAGTGAGCCATGCATGGTCCAAATACATCAGAGATCCGCACAGGAATGCGGCAGCTCACCGACTGTCGTCTGTTAGACAGGCTGCAGTCCTGCATTCAGTTGGCCGAAGTGCAATTTTTTTTCATAATATTTGAGCGACAGCCATTTGTCCCATATAGCAGCTGACCGAAAGTAAGCTATGAGAGCAGTAAGACATAACAGCTAATTGAAAGTGATCTCTGCGACACTTCAACTGATCGACACGACAGGTAATATAGCCCATGAACTGCTGATAAACAAGAAACTGTACTAAATGCCAACAATCTGACAGTCAGCTGTTCGTCTTGCCGACTAGTAGACAGACAGCTGCCTTACATGCCACTTGAAAGACAAACAACTGTTCGTCTTGCCGACTAGTAGACAGACAGCTGCCTTACAAGCCACTTGAAAGACAAACAGCTGTTCGACTGAAAGTCAGTGGGTCGAATACACCAGCCAGTCGATAGACATCTATTCGACGGGACAGCTATATAGCGGCCACGCAGTGGTCCGAAACGGCAGCTGGCCGAAAATGACCCGGTAGAGCTGATAAATGTCGGAGAGCTGACTGTAGCCCCACCACACCATCTGCAATAACTGCAGCCTTCCTTCGCAGGAAACGAACGTTTCATTTCAAGAGCTGAGCTCAGGAAACATCATCTAGTGAAACTTCGACATTCGCCGCACTCAGAGAAGTGGCACAGTGACAACACTCAGAACAAGCATTTTAAAGGACCAGGTTTTGATTCCCAGCCCGGTCATCTCAATTTCTGTTTTCCGAAATCATTTCAGGCAGTTTCCGAGATGCTTTACTACAAAAAGTTCGTGACCGTTTCCTTCCCCCACCCCTTTTTCTTCCTGATTGGCCGAGAGCCGAGTACGTGGTTTGGTCTTTGATGACCCGTTGCCGACAGCTGTTCTCGTCAAGGCCTTACGTTACGCTCATGTGGGGGAGAAAAAGTGCATCATCGCCGAGTCAGTATTCGTGCGGTTCGAAACCATAGCCTAAAGATGAGGGAGACTGGTCTCGCAAGATTCGCACAACCAATCTCCGTATCCCAACATTGAACTACTTTTCTGCCAATACGACCAGCAAAAATGGCGTCGATATGATTTGAGCTTAGAATACTGTTAAAAGTGCTTTGCAGTGTGTGTATACTTCCTCAATCCAATTTAAAATGCAGTTAGACTAAACTCAAATTGGAGAAAGTACACTGAAGAGCCAAAAAAACTGGTATAGGCGTGCGTATACAAATAACAGAGGTATGGAACCAGTCAGAGTAACGTGATGCGGTCGGCAGCTAGATCGGTTACTGCTGCTACAATGGCAGGTTATCAAGATTTAAGTGAGTTTGAACGTGGTGTTATAGTCGGCGCACGAGAGATGGGACATAGCATCACTGAGGTAGCGATATTGGATCTTCGCGTACGACCATTTCACGAGTGTACCGTGAATATCGGGAATCCGGTAAAACATCAAATATTTTACATCGCTGCGGCCGGAAAATATTGTGAAAGAACGGGACAAACGACGACTGACGAGAATCATTAAAAGTGACAGACGTGCAACCCTTCCTCAAATTGGCGCAGATTGGATTTGTGGACTGCCCTGCAGGATTCATGGTGTGAATTGCCTCCTGCATCCTTCAGACATTAGTCCAGTCCATGCCATGTCATCTTGCGGCACTTCTGGGTGCTCGGGGGGCCCTACACGATGTGAGGCAGGTGTACCATATTTTTTTTTTGGATCTTCAGTGTATTTAATTCATATAAATGTGCTTGTCTTTTTGAAAATAAAGATAAAAACAAACACGTTCATCACTATTGACCATGTGACTTTGACAGTTGTGTTCCTTTGAGGTAGGTCAATGTTAGGTATATATGCGCGGAACCTATTTAGGAAGTACGTCATATTTTGCTCCTCTCTGCAAAATACTTCACCGTGAAGCTCAAAGAAACAAATGATGGTGTGAATTACTTACCGCGTTCGCAGGAGGCTGGAAAGGGGTGCCGCGAGAAAGAATAATCACCTTGCCGGTCAACTTACCGCGGCGTAAAACACGGCTCGCTGCGCTAGAAGACGTGATGCGACATCTACATTTCACACAGCAGTGGAGTTGTAACTACCGCAGGAAAACTTTCCTCTCTATTACACTGCTTTTTTTCTTTACTATTTTATACGTGTACAAAATAGCGTTCAGTTTGTNTTACCGCGGCGTAAAACACGGCTCGCTGCGCTAGAAGACGTGATGCGACATCTACATTTCACACAGCAGTGGAGTTGAAACTACCGCAGGAAAACTTTCCTCTCTATTACACTGCTTTTTTTCTTTACTATTTTATACGTTTACAAAATAGCGTTCAGTTTGCAAACGTTACTTGCAAGAACTTTTTAGTTTCATAAACATAATATGTCGGGTAACCTTTTTATACTACATTGCGATCTTGTTACACTATGGTCCTACGGTAGCTTCTTGGGTTTCTCTGTAACCACTGGAAATATGTAACAGCATTAAAACGGGATCCTGAATTACGAATCTTGCGTTTGGCGTAATGAGGGTAATGATAACGCAAAGTGGTGAATAAAAGAATACTACATTATTACAATTCGATTATTGCGCTTGTTATATACTTGATGGCCCAAATTAATATCTACTCACTTTGTACGTTGATAATAGATAAACTATTAAAGACAATGTGATGGGGCTGCGTGTATTTGACATAAGGACAACGGTGGGTGTATGCGAGCCCATGTAGCCATTCTTCTGTTCGCAGTTACGTATACAGCCACGAGCTGCGGTACCAATTGTAGACTAAATGGCGGAGGTGACAAGGTAATCTTTCGAGAAACGTAAGTGGATTTTAAAATATTATTGGAATTGAGAGATCATGATTGAGGTGCAGAGACGATGGAGGATAGAATTCGATAATGTGCCACCATCACGTGTAACAATTATACGATTACGTGACAAGTTTGAGAGGGACAGAACTGTGTGTGATGTGAAGAAAGGGTGGTGCAGCACGGCAAGCTGCTATAGATTCAGGCGTCTGCAAATAAATTGTCAATCGCATTTTAAAGAAAGTAAATTATAGGTGCTACATTCCCATGCTATGAACGAAGACGACCTATATAGGGGTGTCGAGTTTTGTGGGTGGGTTGGGAACATATTCAACGCAAACTTACATTTCACTGACTTGAATGTTTGGTCCGATGAGGCAACTTTTAAGTTAAATGGAACGGAAACCACCACAACTGTGTGTACTGGGCCGATGAAAATCCCCACATTGTGGTAAAGCAAGCAGTTAATCTTCATGGATTGTGGTAAAGCAAGCAGTTAATCTTCATGGATTGTGGTATGGTTTGTGTACTAGAGAACTTTTGGACCCATTATTCTTTGGCAGAATGGTGACATGAGAAGTTATCATACCATTTTTTAGGAAAACATTGTGCCAGCTGTTCACCAACTCTCCCTATATGATAATTGCTTTTTCCAGCAGGACGGTGCACCGTGGCACTGCCATCGAGATGCATGGTCGTTCCTGGATAAGGTATTTGTTAGGAGGTGAATGGCCAACGGGGAAATGTTGAGTATCCACTTAGATAAATCTACATATTTAAAGCTGTTAGATTTTTATCGATAGGGAACTCTGAAGCCTCGGACACTGGATGCCATGAGAGCCGTCATTGTGACTGTCTGTTTATCCTCTCCTGGGGAAAATGTGGCTACTCTTTGTTGCTGTGCTACAACGCCGAAGTCAATGTTTTATTGCGAATGGCAGATATTTTGATTGTTTATAACTCATATTAACATTCACACACACCCAACGTTGACTTCATATCGTCAAATACTTGCAGTAACGTCAAATTTTCTTTAGTAGTTTCTCGGTTATTTTCGTTGAAAGAGTGAGAATATTAATCTGGAAAATCCTTTATATTATCATTACATTTTTTTATAACTACTGAAATAGTCAACTGACTACTACGGATTTGAAGACGACTGAAAATATCGGAGTATATGATAAAAAGAAAGAAACAATTTTTGGTCTCGGCAAGTATCAAAATAAACAATAAAAAGTTAATTACTTGCAGCAATAAAATATTACAGTACCGACTTTCGATAGTCATATATCTTTATCATAAAATTAGGGTTTTATTTTATGAACTCTCCCTATATAACTTTAAAATATTTGACTTCGACACAATTAAACTGATTTACATTTTAAGTTAAATAAAATATTTTTATAATCGTAAGTTTACTTCAATTTAAGAAATTGGCTTCAAATATTCCGAAACTAAATACTAAAAACTTCTAAAAATTGTGTCTCAATTTATTTTGTAAAACAATGTTATCTTAGTTCTTGAATGGTGCTCTGCGACTTATTTATTTTTTCCTGATGTTTACTCAAACGAACACGATGAACATGAAATCATATTTATAATATACGGAAACGCTCTTTTCGGGTGAAACCTATATATTATATCAAAAAATCTTCTTTAAGAGAACTTATTACACTAAATGTTACTAAAACTTAACAAATAATACTATTTATTGCACATTTTACATACCTTACCCTTGCGGGTACATATGAGGTATGAAAGACCTGATTTCTTTGTTCTGAACTTGGGAGACGAATGCATAATTTGGCTCTAGGATTAGTTCAGTAAAAGAAATCAAATTTGATTAAAAAATCGTAAAGGGTTTGCATGTGTTCACATTTGTAAACTCATAAGGCTTTATGCGTGTGTGTTTAGTTTCTTACTTGTTTCATTAATTTATTTGAGCACACATAATGCGAATGCTTATTCTGTCAGACACTCTGCATGTGCACGGCAAGTCGCCCTGAGTGATGAGATATCCACATGGGTAACATTCTTTTAATGATCAATTGCATGCTCACCTCTGTGAATGCTGAGATATTTAATCAGTTTACTTGTGAGATATCAAACTGCGACATTGGTATTGTTATCAGTAACCGTTAGTATAGCCTATTCACGGTTTCTTCGCACTTTTCGAATGAAACCTTTTAAAAATCACCTCATGTATGACGTGTTGTTGTTTCCTAAGTATGTCAAGAGTTTTATACTTACCTTAACGTAAAGGTATCTTCTTTTTTCATTAAATTGAACTTTTGCTTATACTTATTTATAAATTATAATATTTTCTTTATAATTAATATGAACTAAAACAGAGAGAAAATATGTGTGTTGTCAATGCCAAGGAAGATGTAAGCCATAATTATTATGCAATATATTATAATAGTTAGCACGCCATTGTGGTGCAGCGAGCGGAAGGCAGGAAGTACGTGGAGCAGACCTGCGCTTCGCTTCAGTGCGTGCCTGGTAGCGCCACTCCAACTATCCCAAGGTCTTTAAAACTGTCAACCACAAGACTACTACAAATTAAGTAAAGTTCTCTCAGTTCTTGCCTGGTTGAAATAATTGTTTGATACAATTAAATCATCCTTCTTATTTAATCATTGAAAATGAAAGTTCGCTATGAAAATTCGCCATTTTTAGCGACTCATCACAAAGAAACTGTAAATTATATTGACAGACGACTTCGTTCGATAATATCTACCACATTTTCGCTACGGAGTGTGCATATAATCAGGCACTACCTCTGACAGTCCTGGAAAGAAATGCTTTAAAATAAAATTCTATTCGCTAAAAAATCCATTCACCTGTCGCACCAAAGTGAACCATTGAAAAATACGATTGGTAACGGTTTAATTTTCTTGAATGCTCTCGTAGCTCATTTGTAAGATTGTTTTAATAACGGTTCTAAAGATAGTGTGACGGTACCATGTCAGAGAGATCTTGTTTTCACTTTATTAAGAAAGGTTTTATTGCACTTTGAAGGTACAAACAGTTGACAATTTTACTGAATTAAATTTAATGTACAGAACATTACTTTTCTAAAATTTTGTGTTTTGTTTGGAGTAATTCTGTAAACAATAGAACTGTATGTAATACTATAGCAATATTTAAAGAGAAAAAAATTTCACTTCCGAGGGGAAGGTGTTCCATAAATTTAGACACTAACTTTGTAAGTGGTGCCAGGGAATTTTACTCTGACATCGGTTTCTTGCAATTTACAAACAATTTATTATAACACGATGTAAAAAAGCAAAATACGTCTAACAACATCTCTAACAAAACAACATTGACATTTTCTTTACACAAAGCTCCAGTCTTTTTGTCAAAATATCTGAGATTTTTGTTACTGGTCATTAATACAATAAAAAAATTGTAAAATAGTTAGTTCTACCTTCTGAAGTTATATCAGCCAAATATTGACTTGATAAATTACTACATTAATAAAATAAACTGTATCATATTTATAATTTATATTTTTTTCCTTGAAGCATTTACATTGCCGTACATTCTACCATTTTTCTTTGCATGTCTATTTGTATCTATAACGTTACCTTAAAACATTGTACAGAAAAAAAACATTGCCTTAAAATAGTTATTTATATTTTCTTTTCCTTTCCTTTTTACTGGTGCAAATACATTTAACATAATCGTTTGTTAAAGTTTTTACTTAAAACTAAAATAGCATTAAAAGCTAATAATAATCTTAAAATATTAAGCAGTAAGGAATGTTTCCCCAAAATTTCTTTCACATAATATGCAGATCTAGGTAAACAATTTATATTTTCTTCTTTGTTATTGTATTTTATTATTTTTCATCACACTGCCAAATTAAAAAACCAAATTGGCGCTATGTGATGTTCTCCCCAAAGTTCCTTTTACATCCCAAGCTGAGCTAGCTACAAAATGTACCATTTATACTTTTCCTGCGTTTTATCTATTTACATATTCTACAGTATATGACTAAGTTACATTTTGCCTACACGCTGTGTTGTTACCGCCTTATTGAACGACTGATACCAGGATAATGTTATTCCTAAACTAGATATAAAATGTACGCCTTTCTTCGTGTTCATCTATTTAAATCTGCCACAGCATGAGACCTGACTGTAAAAAAGTGTTTTTACAATTTTGGTTTTAAATTACAGTAGTTTGGGACAGATATGGGCACTTACTTCATGTACAATTTTTCTCCGAGAAACTTCGCATCATTTTGCAGTAATAATTCTTTGTAATGTCTGTAGAACACTTCGCAATTACAAATTAGTTCCATGAATTAACGGTTGCGTTTGTTTAGGCCACCCAAGTTGAAATGGTCCACGTATGTTTCAGACTGCGCGTCACAACGGCTCTCATTTAAAAAACGTTTTACAAATATCACAAACATGTTTTCTCTTCAACAATGCATGTCATATCAAGTAAGCAATTTTAAATCCTCCAAATGTGTACCTTGAAACTGGAACATGTTTCTTTGCCACAAGGTCAGAGCAAGGCGAGCAAGCTGCTGAAGTAGACTGGAAAATGAAGGTGGATTGTTTGTTTTTGTTAGAACTGGCGTGGCAGCATTGTCGGTAGAAGTCCTGAGTGGCACAGGAACTGGAGTACAGTCTGGTTTATGACAGATTAGAAACAAATCACTCTTGCTGAGATAGGAAGACCTCTACATCGTAGCTAGAGTGGGAAACAGTTATGAGTTTCGAAGCCTTCATGCACTGCAGTGCTGATGAGCAGGAACCCGTGCCTATACGCCACGCCGCTCGGAAACTCACCACTTTAGATGTGAAATAATACTAATGCACGCGTAACTGGATTACATTTATAGCATATACTCCTTATCTGGATTCTAAGTCACACGATTTTATTCAAATAAATTTTATGTAAACTGTCTATGTAACGAAGATGGTTTCAATGTCATAGTATAGTTACAGGCAATATTTTATCGTATTAAAAGTTGACTGATTGTGGCATCCTATGCATTGTAGATGTGTATATGATGTGTTCTCAATCTGTATTGGGTTGTTGTCTGTATGTCATTTCACTGGGCGTATGAGACGTCTGGTACTATCAAACTGAACGTTTGTGATTGGTCCGCGTACAGTTTAACCACGTCAAATATGTGTTGCCAATTGTAGGCCAAACTATAGAGGTGCCATGAAAGACTGTAATCGTACAACGAATTTGAGCGATTCTCAACTGTCTCTAAATTCCGTACGTACAATTTTACAATGAGTGTTGTACTTATGTTCAGGGGGCATTTTTGGGGTTAGATATTTTGGACAACTAGGGTGGCAGATTTTAGAGGTTGCAACTTTTCAACAGTCCCAAGAGAATTAGCAATTAAGAAAAATAAAAAAATTCATAAAATGTGTTTTTAAAAAGGGGTTTGAAAATTTTTTTACTAATATTTTCTATTATGTGCTCTTTGTATTGTCATGGACACAAATCCCCCTCCCTTATCATAAATAAGACGATCATAATTAATGTCAAATTGTCCAACAATAGATATAAGTTGAATCGTTCGTCCAGATTTCGGTGGGCTAGAAAGGAAATGGTAATTAGTTTAAATAGAGTACATGGTTATTTCATACACACGCCGGGTGGCTCGTATTACAATTACTATTTTTAGTAATGGTGGTGGAAGTTATATAGAAGGTTTCTTAGGTGGTGGGTATAGTGTACCTCTATGCTCGTGGGACAGGTGGTGTTATTTTCAGCAACTATGTCCCCTTCTATCGCCCACACCAAACTTGCAACAAATGAAGTAAGAAAATTGGTTTACCTTGAATACAGAGACATAAAATACTGCAATAAAAGCTAATCTTCCATTTTTTTTATCTTGTCCTTCAACTTTCTTTCCAAGAACAGTCATGCAGGAGGATTGGGTACATTTAGAATGGTGGGAATTGCATTTGGCTTAAGTTTTCTCCAACCATCTGCCCTGTGTTTTCCCCACATATTTTCTTCGAAGTGAACCTAAAACAAGCATTAACTTCTGTCACTGAATGCCACTCGCATAAATATTCATTTTAATATGCAAACATTTAAATAAGTAAATTATATTTTGAACTACCGAAGTTGTGATCAAACTACTATTGTCTGAACAACTTAGCTAAATGTAACGATGCATTTATCCACGATTGTAATATCCATAATAATATTAACTGTTATATATATTTTATATTTTTGAAAACAAAAGATAATCTGTACACTAAATTTGTGTCTTTGGAAACAATCTTTTTTTTTTAATTTTAATCGTTGTTTTGACAGGATAATAATTGTCTAAATTAAATAAATGAGAGAATCTGTTAACATATGAACCACTACCTCTCCGCTGCGAGGCGTTGCATTTAACCAACTGAGCCACCAATCACATTAAAAACAATAGTCTACTATATAGATATACCACATTGTTGTAGACCAATGCTTTAGCTACTGGAAATAAAACATTGAAATGTGCATATGAATACATGAACAAGCTAAGTATATTGTAACTATTTATTAAAATACCAACAGAAAACGTACATCGCAAAGCCTTGAATTGCTCGCTGGCTTCTAATTTGACACGTCTGCAGTTTTGCAACTAAACTGCATTTCGTATTTTATCAGACGGAAATTTAAACAACCGGAAATCTGCAGCCGTGTTTGCACAACTTGATGCTCAACAACCAACCATTATAATCTAAAAGCATACATAGTAGGGAAGCAAGGCTTCTAAACCACTCTTGTTACTGCGTAAAAAAAAAAAACAAATTGTTACTGACATAACAAATAAGCCGACTTTCCTCAACATGGGTGCAATTAATTGTAAATAAGTAAAAAAACTGATTTGGTAGGTAGGACTTGACACCTCTTTGAAAGTAATTACATTTTAAATGAAACCAGAAACGTATGCAACAGCCGTGAGACAACTACTAATACACATGTTCCTAACCCGGGACTTTAACCCAGAAAATCTCGTACGATAAGCTACCGTGCAATGCACTGCACAATGGAGGTCAGATTCTCAGAATCAACTTCAGATTTAATCGGTCTAATGTTTTGAATGGTAGGGTCTACTAATCTAAAATATTTATTTGGCCGCCATTTTGAAAATAAGTGACTGAGCAACTTAAAACATGTAAGTTTACATGGGCTACCATAGCGCTAAATGCGTAAATAATTCGGTGGAAATCGGTTTTTTTTCCTTGAAATATAGCACATTAAACTAAATTTTTTTTTCATATTATACTATCGTACAAAATTGCTAAAAGAAAAAAAGGCACCATATATTGAGCTTCTTATGTATACTGTCTACATACAATTTTTGGTTGAATTAGGTAAACATTAAAAATAAATGTGGCAAACTTACCTAAATTATATGATGCTGCCATTTTGAACATTGTTGTCTGACCCATTTAAGACATGAAAGTTTACATGGAATTCTTTAGCATTTATGGTTTCCACAATTTGGTACAAATTAGTTGAGATGTTGCAGCGTAACTTTTGGAGGGAATCGGTTAATTGGTTCTCAAGATATGACATAAAACGTCTATAATTTTCATGTCGCGATATTCATAAATGGAGATCAAGAAATTAATGTAGTAGCATATTCGATGATTATATATTGCCAGTATACAACTTTAAGTTAAAATAGATTACATAAGTTCATAGAAATAGCACACAAAACTAAAATTATTTTATAGCCGCCATTCTGAAAATAAGTTTATCATACTTAAAAAAATATGGCCTACCACAGTACAAAATCTACCAAATTTGGTAAGAATCGGTTGATGGTTTCCCGATATATGTGGTAAAACATTTTTTTTGTTGGTGGGTCTATCTTACAAAATGACAGAGAAATGAGGCTTTGCGTAGACATACCTTATAGTGTTAATTTGCACTGTCAGCATACAAAGTCAAATTGAGATTTGGTTCGTTGATAAAATGTACAGAGCTAAAATATTTATATAGCCGCCATTTTGAAAATAAGTTCTTGACCTTCTTAAAACATACAATTTTACACCACCATTTGCAGTACTATTTGTTTGCCAAATTTGGCAGGAATCTGTCAATTGTTTCCCGAGATATGACATAAGACTGTAGTTATTCTATTGTCGGTATCTTACAAAATGGAGGACAATATATGCTGCGTGTAGATACAGTTGATAGTTGTAATATCTACTGCCAACATACAAAGTTAAGTTGGAATTGATTACATTGTTTCGACAATATAGCATTATAAGCTAAAAATGGCTATATGGTTCCCATTTTGAAGATAAGTGCAAACATGCTTAAAACATACCATTTAACATATCTTGCCTCAGTACTACTTGTTTGCCAAATTTTATAGTAATGGATCAGTTGGTTTCTGAGATATGACATAAAAACTGTATTTATTCGCATGGTGCTGTCATACAAAATGGCGAATAAAAGATGTTATAAGTTGATAAAGTAGATAGTTGTAATATCTGCTGCCAACATACAATAATAAGTCGGAAATGAATACATGGCTTTGACGATATATTGTTTGAAGCTAAGATAACCTAATGTACGCCATTTTGAAAATAAGTGTCTGAAGTGTTTGAAACGTATCAGTTTACATAATTTGAACGAGTACTAGTTGTTGGTCAAATTTGGTAGGAATCAGTCAATTTTTTTACCGATATATGACAAGTTTTATTTACTCGTATGGCGCCCTCTTTTAAAATGTCTTGCAGAATTGGTTATGTGTTGCTATGTATTATGGTTCTTACAGATACTTTTAGTATATAATATTTGTTCGCAATTGTTTGAATGGTATAATAGACATTTAAATAAACCTAAAAAAAGTATAACCACAATTTTGATAAGTATTTAATTACGGTAAATTACTTACACTTACCTGCCCTATCATAGTACTACTTACCTCCCAAATTGGGTGGGAATTGGTAAATAGTTTACGAGATATAATGTAAGATTTTTATTTCTTAATTTGGTGCTATTTAAAAAAATGGTGAACCAACAACATCCATTAAAAAATTTAATTCATACTTGATGCTCTGCCAACAAACAAATTTTGGTTTAAATCGTTTCAGTGGATTCCGAGATATGACATGTCATCATAAATTTAAAATGGTCGCCATTTCGAAAGTAAGTGTCTGACGTCGAAAACTATAAAAGTGATGTGTCCTTATTAAGTATTATATGCGCGTCTAGTTTGGTGAAATTCGGTACACGCTTTCAAAAATTGAAAAGAGAGACACACATTCTGACACACACATGCATACACATGCACAGACAGTAAAGTGCTCTCATAAGCCCACTTTCCTGCGTAAAGTAGGCTAGCAAGACGCCTTAAGGAATATCTACAAATTGATTGGCTTCTCGCGCTGCCTGCCTCCCGCACGCTTGACAACAAATGGCGGACGAGTATATCAACACTTCATAGTTCCTTAATTGCACTGAAAGCGCACGAAGGCGGTGCGTTGTCCCTCAGGTGTAATTTCTTAGACTTGGTTAAGCTTTCTTTTCTAGAGGCGGTGGAATATCCGGGAAGTAGAACTTTAACAGGGCTTCAAAACAGTTGTAAGTAACCGTGAATGGACTATATGTCGTTCTGAAAAACACATATTAACTGATATTAAAACTTATGAAGTAATTATTGCTTTACAATGAAAGCAGATGCTTATTACTCCTCCGTCGGGATGGTTGTTTCGTCCAACAACAAATGCACGGCACGAACTACTTTATGCCCCGGTGCGCTGCGGGGACCAAAGCACATTCGCTGACAGCGAATGAAAGAAGAGGGCAGGAAGCCGTACGCGGGCAAGTTTTATTATAGCGTAATATTGCTTGTCGTGGCGCGCTATTTAAATTTTTTACCCGGTTTACGAGCAACACTTGGCGCTGCGTGGCGGGGCGGAGGCCCGCAGGCACTCTAGTTATCCCCAGACGAGTCGTTCCAGCTCAGGAAGCAGAAGTTGGAGAGTGGATTTGCTGCCNCCTTTTCACTCCTCCTTCTCTAGCCAGTGGTTCCTCTCTTGCGCTGCGCCGTTACCACGCAAATCGGGATGAAGCTTGTTTGACTTCCAGACTGCCGTCTCAATTCTCTAATCTCGACGAGCTCCATACGTTCTGAGTGTGGTAGCAGACGGAAAAATAACATTCGTTCTCTCCTTTCCCCCGCCCCTTTCCTCAGGACATTCAACAAATTTTTGCTTCGCCGTGAGCTAGAGATTGTCTTGAATTGCTTCCACACACAATAAGTGGAAAACCACTGATTCGCAGTGAAAATTCAACTTTTCGAATCAGTGAAAATAACTCTACTTATAATCTGTGAAAAACCACTAATTGTTTCACTGAAAAAGTATCACTGATTGAATAAGTGACGTGAAACAATTTCACTGATTGAATAAGTGACGGCTAACTGCAGCGGCGAATAAAATAAATTTTGTTTTAACCAAGCTGAATAATCAAGATAAATAAACAAATTTTCGATAGTTTACTACTTATGTTGTCCAATTTGCCGTAATTTAAAAAAGGAAGAAATTTCCGCAGTTGGCTAGGATTGAACTCGCACATCCTTCCCCATCCACTTTAAGACGGTTATCTTACTATCTCAGCTATCAAGTTAAGTTGACAAGAAAGAGGAAACTCTTTGTCTTATATTTCGTAATAGAAAATGCGTGGTTTTAAATTGTATGCACTTACTTTTAGTTTTTCGGTTTTTTGGTACCGTTAGAATTGCTAAAACAAATAGTACATATGAGTGCGCTCTCTTCAGCACACTAGATGTAGTTTCAACCTTAAAACAGAGCGCTGTGATGATTGCATGGCAACAACGGAATTAAAGACTGATTGTTCATATTACCCTATAGAATGGAGTTTAGAAATACGAAACACAGTTTAGAAAGTATTTTGGATTGGTTTTATTAGTTTATGAGTTGTTATTTCACTTTAGACTCATTGTTTAACGACCATTTTTACATTATGTTTGACTGCCATTTTTACACGCTAGTAGTAGAAAATAGAGCAGTTGGAGCCATCGACATCTGCCGTCGGAAAGTCGGAGCCAACCACTGCCATATTGAATTTTCCTTTTTCCGTCAATAGGCCTATTTATTTTTTTCCCTTCGAAATTACTTAATTTCCCCCAAAAATTTTCCTTTATCACCCAAAAAAATCACCGATCACCCAGCTGCAAAAACGATCCCTCGAAAGGCACTTTTGTATCCATCGGAATTATTTGGGGAGATCGTTTTCGAGGACAGAGCCATATTGGTTTTACAGGTATAGGGTATGCCAAATCGATACATGGGATACAGGTTCGGAGTCAGAGAAGACCATATAGTTCTGTCACCAATCTTAGCTGCCATATTGGCTCCAGGTGACCTTGACCCCGTGACATTAAATAAACTTGACCCCGTGACCTTAAATAACCTTGACCCCAAAAATTTCGAAAATAATTCCCAAAGATGTATTTTAAAATGTAAAAAAATTATTTTAAAAATTTACAAAAAATTATTTTAAAAATAATATGAAATGTTTTATTTAATAAACTTACATTTACGCAGATCCCCTTCCCCAGCTATATGTCAAACAGACGACTCACCCCTCCCCTGCCAATGTTTTCATTCGTTAATTAGTCGGCAGGCTTCCAGCCCCACACCCATTCTCATTCTGTCATCTTAGATTTTTTAGTTTGTCATTTGTTTATACATTTCTAAAGCCTGCCATCTTGGATTTCATGTTTTTATTTTCTACAACTTGGTGGCACTAGTGTATTAATTTACCCACCAGGCGAGCTGGCGTTTTAGGCACCAGGTGACAGACAGCCTTATTTGTTTAGGTAAATAAAGTATAGGTTGTGCTGTCGGCGCCCTCCACACTGGATTCTATTTTGAATGTTTAGGTAAAGCTAATTTCTCGATTATGTGGCCTGCTATCGGCCTGTACTGAATGGTGACATTGACCTTTCCTGTAAAGTGTTTAAATTGTGATATTTAATTTTTTTTTATTTTTTAAATGTTATTTTATTTTAAAATATATTTTATATAAAGCGTGTTTTTTTTATAAATAAGACACAATACATTTTTTCCCACAAAATTTATTGTACATAAAATATACATGAACAAAAAATTTATAACTCTTATTAATTTTCTTCGAACTGAGTCCAAAACATATATTATTTTAATATGCAGGACTTCAATTATGATTTTTGGGTATCTTGTAGAAGGCTGAGCAATTCATGTATGGTGGTAAGCATCAGTGCTCTATGAAGTGCCGCACAAATCACAGGGTCGCTACGAAGGCCATCGATACAAGAAGCAGCAGTACGTGTCTTCGATTCACCATCCATCACAATATCATTGCAGTGTAGACTTGACTCCTCTTTGATGGATGGCTCTATGATACTAGTGCCAACATCCGGCTCATTGACACCAGGTCTGTCGGTAGCAGAACCCCCATCAGCAGCCTCAGGAGTTAACATTGCTGGTCGTCGACGAGTGGGTGCAGGTTCATCTCTGGAACCAGAGGCAGAATCATCTGTAATGGGTACTGACACGAGTGTGTGGCATCGGCGATGCACTCGGTGGTGTCTGTTCGTCGGGATGGCGACATCCTTCTTTGACCCATGTCGCCTGGAGAGAATCCACATCACAGTCTGGTGCATGGGTGGTAGCATGAGTCTGTGCTGGGGCGATGTTTTGCTCCACGGTGCAAGGAAGCTGCGCCTGCGGCCTCATATTCAACACGACGCAAGTCGATGCTCCCAGAAAGTCCGATTGAAACTGTGTTGGTTCGTCGACGATTGGAAAATGTGCGAATCGCCAATGCTGCATGCCACTACAATCTCAGGTCTTGGTATAGGTGCGCAGATGAAACTATACCGCATGATTGGTGCTTGCATAAATGTTCGTAGGAATTATTGGAGTCATGGTGATGATCAGACATCTAGGCGACGACTAAATGAACTCGTCGATTTTTCCAGCTTATATACAATACGGATGTCGATAAGGTGTGCTGTCGTACTAAAAACTAAATTCTTTCACATTTTGAGAAGATCGGGTGACTTTGTGTCTAGTCGTAAGCAGCCGATTCGCAGTCCAAGTACGAGGCACACCATTTTCACAGTAGTTGCACAGCGAAGGATATCCATTCTCTGTCTGCACATCGATAATTTCCACTTCAAATTTACACAAGTAGCAAAGCCAATTTTTCTGCTCAGGCCTTGCTACGTAAATGGGCCTTTGGGTACTGCATCATAAATTCTCGCATCATGTTTCCCACCTGATGGCACAGAATCTTGCCTTCGTACAACTACTGTCCGTGGTAGTACTTGGTTAGCCATGTGTTTGCTTTCTTGCTCTTCTCGTCCAACAGTTTTCTTTAATAAGGGGTGCGGAAGTTGTGGGTTCGTTTTTTTACTTTCGTCGTTATAGGCCAGAACTGCTACGTGCTCCTTGAGCACGTAGCAGTTCTGGCTCTGGACGCCCTGCAGATTGCAGTACATCTTGAAACATAAGATGCTCCAAAACGAATAAACGGTTCTAGTGTGTGTGAACAGTTACGTCTATGTTTTCTCAGATGCGCTCACGACAGTATTTTGGCAGTCTTTTGGCAATTGCATGTTACAAGCCGGTCGTGAAGTATCAGCCAGAATATTACGTGTTGGAAAGAATATTTCCATGTGTCGTGAATTTGATCCCAAGTCGATTACATTGGATGTAATACGCTCGTCCTGTTTACTCACTTCGAATACCATGAACGAGGCCAAACTCTTGAAAGTGTCAGGGCTCAATATCGTGGATTGGGGGCGTCTATTATATGGATTTTTGTATTGAGCATACATCTGATATGCCAGCAGGTACTGCCCATTTTCAAAGTTCTTGTTCGAGTCAACATACGGATAGTTTTTGCTGTTCAAAAGTATTTTCACATTTTCTATTTGACACATGTTGAACTGCGAACTGCTCACTCTAGCATTGTGCTGTCTTCCAGTCTGTAGCCCAACAATGTCGTACCAGTTGATGTGCTGGCTTGCTGGCAATACGGGGTATGTCTCGAGACTACACGACCTGAAAGCCACATCGATGTTTTACCTTCTGCCACATTCTCTAGCATCTTTATACAGTCAGCAGTGCTCAACTGCACACGAGCAGCATCCATTCGATAGACTGTAGTTTCAGTTCCACTGTCTCCAGGTTTTATCCTGTACCCATGATGGTGTCTGTATGCGTATTAGCTAGGAGCAGCACCAGTTCCTGCTTAGAAATGAATATAATTTGTTTGTAGTTTTCGGCAAATCCCAATAGCATGGAGAGCGGTATGCACACTTCGAACTTGCCTCCAGGGTTTATAGAAACACTGTAGTATCTTCGATTCCTCAGCCTGCCATATTAGCTGCAGACACCTCATTTGGCGTGAGCGAAAGGTAATTTTTGATCGTTGAGTTTATGTCCACCTCTCGCGACTAGTCCATCTCGACACCCTTGAGAAAATACCCTATACAATCAATCAGGTGAAGAATTCCATTGCTCGTTATGTTCGTCGATGCCAGGTTGGTTCCATATTCTTTGGTCAGAGTCCCCCTAATTCGCAGGAAAGACTGGCCAGGAAGAGAGCAAATATTTTGGTGTTGGACCACTATCCGAACATGCGATGGTAGTGTGTATGGTCCGTTCAGGAAAGGCTGATACGCATGAAATTCTACTTTCCTTACTCTGTCTTCAAAAACGACCGGCTCTTCGATGTTTAGATAATCTTCCATGATGTTGGACTTTGAAGCCGAGACTGCGTAGGAAAATCTCTCTAACATTTGTTAACTCCCTGGAGACCTGCAGCATACTGATTGCAAGTTTTGCACGACACTTTACTTGATTGCTTCTGGTCGCCATCAATCTTATTCCCATCTTCTCAAATACAGGCGTAGGGTGATTTATTCGTTTCGAAAGTTCACCAATTCTCAATGTTGGTCGACGACTCTCACGACCACCTCATGTACTCACTTCGCAACGACCGGGACAAATGATGCTTTGTGGTGCTACAAACAGTTTAAAACCTGGAGGGACCATAGGTGAAAATTCGTGCAGCGTATTGCTCGTCCTGCCATTGAGGTATGTGCCACTCGCTAAATTGCAGTTTATTCATATCACAATGACCGGCAAGATGTTAATGGGCCGCAACGACCCGTGTGTTTTGCCAGCTTCGTAGATGCGGGGCTCGAGCGCCAGCATCGGTCGGATAGTATCCAGTTTCGTAAATCGATATATTCGCTGCCTCTGATAACATTGTTCAGAGTATTTGGATTCCCATGTAGTTCGAATTCCATGTTGGGGTCAGCAAATCTTCAATGTACCTTGCAATGTCGTGTTTTTCATAAGAGCCAATGGGTAGCGAAACCTCATGGAAAACATTACCACTTTTTACGAGGTACATCTTACAGTTTTACCATTGATATTCGGTATCGCATTGTCGGTTTGAAAATCGACAAGGCCTATGCACCATTCCCCCTCCAGGTCGAGCAGTGGAAAGTGTACTGCATGCTGCTCGGAGTTACGGCCCATCAAGGTAAGCATTATCGACATGAGCTATAGTTTTATCACGATGTATAACCATTTAAAATAATTACTTGTACGAGCGAACCAAGAAGCGAATACACAAATCTCCACAGTTCCATGTGTTAGGCATCTTCTCTGTTTCGTAATTGTATTTTAATTTTGTATATTTCAGGTACCGTCGCAATTCGGGTGGAGGATGCAAATTCCCAAAACTGCCATAAGAGTCTGCATAATTGCCCCATTTTACTTAAGCTACCCAGTGCGTACCGGGCCTGGCTGCTGTGTCCAGATTAATTATGGCACATTCGTCTTTCTTGGGTTTAGGGGGGAAAGCATCTCTAATAAACGCCTGAAGTGTGGTATTTCCAGTTTGCATGAAAACATTTCCAAATCCACGATCGTGAACGGTCGCTTCGGTAGAGATTTCATTAACGCCTCTTCCTGCTGTTCCGCATGTGCACACTTCCGCCTCCTACTGCGTATGGCCTTATGTAGAGGACTTTGCCATTTTTTTTACCAATTGTCATATTTTCCATATTTGCATTGTGTCTTTGTGCGTTGGACAACTGCTTCCGTTAGTTCGATGATGTGCTGATGGCTCTGACGATACCAGTCGTGGCTCCGATTATGCCTCCAAAGGGTCCCGAGTGCAGGCAAAAGTAATGGAAAAAATCTGCTGGTAGATGTTTTCTTCCTTTTTGTCACTACGTTTCGTTTCACTTGTGCTTTTATCTTGCTCTTATCTCCCATACAAATCTGCACCTTGGTCTTCATCACATAGGATATGCCCCAGGCTGCTATTTTGCACCGAGTCCAGTGTCTGATCTATTTCTTATTTAATGGGCCTTCTGTGCAAGCATCTTGTCTGCCTGGTGCTTGGCTTGCAGATCCTCGTTTAGGGAGTAAGCGATATCGTGCTTCTTGCATGCCTTGTCCAGTATATGATGCCTGTGTCGCCACATAACAGCCTTTTAGCTAGCTTGGTTCTTGGCCTTCAGAACTTGTATCCGGGAATGTGCAGCTCGAACGGTAGATTGTTGATCAGCGTATCGACGATCCCGCTTCCAGTTACGGTCTTACCCTTTCAGAGGCATCGTGGTGAACTGAGCGAGAAAAGTATAAATACGCTCCTTTTGTACATTTTCGTTTCAGTATTATTCTAAATTTGGAACAGTAAGGATGTATTACATATTCAAATATGTTATTTCAAAGCAAAATCTGTCAACAGCAGTTTACTTGAAGTGATAATTTGAAGAGACATTAAATTACCAAGAAAACGTGCTAATATTCATCAAGAAGCTTGTTTATGCTACCTCCTCCTACTCCTCCTCCTCCTTATCATCATCCAGTGTATGATATAAAACCAGCAGAAGAAAACAGTTTACAGATCATCAAGCAGGATGTTTGTCTTCCCGTGCAAGTAAGAGAGGAAGATGAGGAGCTCACTCATGACACTCGTCATGGTGAGCTGTGGCCTGGTACCGTGAACTGTACTTCGCAAGACCATGAAATCGCAGGAAACATGCGTCCTACTGAGCCTACTGGAAGAATAGAATGGCCTTCGGTTCGAGAACGTTTTCATATATTCAAAATCGCTCCAGCAACCAAAAAATCTACTGGCACGAGCACTGCAGGTGTGATGTACTGATGGTGTGGGTTATTTACCTTGCAGTGATAATGAAGCATTCCTGCCTCCTAGCTAAACATTGGCAGACTTGATCATTGTCTTCGATGACATTGCCTGTGAGAAGCGAAAGTGCATCCATGAGTACTTTATCATGGGACAGCTTGTGAAGGTGGACTGCGTGTACCTAGGAGAGACTTATTCGCGCATTCCCAAACAGCTGCTCCGCAAAAATGCAAACATGTTGGTGTTTTTTCCCATGGACGATATGACTTTGCGACATGTTTACAACGATCATGTCAACGTGGACATGGCGCTGTCAGATTTCAAGAGTCTGTGTGCCTTGTGCTGGAAAGACAAGTACGGATTTTTGACAATCTTTAAGGACTGGCTCCTATATAAATATATATATATATATTCGATCAGTCCATCGTTTGACCATCGAGAATGAGTTACAGCATGTCGAAATCTGAGCAAAGTAGCCTCAAGCTCTGTCTTGACAAAGACGAAGTTGGCGGTTGTCTCGTACCAAGAAACGTGGAACCTGCGATGCTGGTAGAAGAATAATTCGAATTATTGGTGAACCCAAACGATCCGAGGATGCTGCTACTAAACATTTCGTCCTCGAAACTGGCAATGCCATCATCTCGGAGTTGCGCAGTATATTGACTGAAAAAACACATTCTTTTGCAAATATCTGTCTGAGCTCGGGGCGAAGATGGAGCGAGTGAATACCGAGATCGTCCGCGTTATAGTAGCCATGGACGAACTCGTGACGAGTGTTCAAAGGCATATTATCGACATATTGAATGTGGCATCTTCTTAAAATGAAGAGAATCTGGAAAACATGGAAGGATATATGACACGTACATTCACTTCCTCGATTTCCCACCTCGCCACGAAAACGGATATTTAAAATTACAGCAGGGACATATTGGATGTCTGCAGTGAATGCCTGGGCAAGATAGCAAGTTTTTTTCGTGGAGACCAATTATTAAACCTGCAAAAGAGAGCAACAGTAACAATTTGTATTCAGTGCTAGGCCAGACATTGCCAGAGACTTACATCGAGAGATACAGCCTGTTCGCTCGAAGTATTTGCTCGCCAAGAACCAAACTTTCACGCGACCTTATAAACGAATACATTTTTAAGCCCGTTACTCTCGTCTCGAAGTGCTCAGAGAGAGAGAGAGAGAGAGATAGAGAGAGAGAGCGATGGACCACCTGTAGCCGTGAAGACTGAAATCGACGATACTGCTGAGCCTATGAAGAAGCAGAAACATGATGATGTATAAACAGATCTGGACGATTAATCGGATACGGATTTACCACACAAGAAAACAGTCCGTAATAGAGTCTTCAAAACCCAATTCTCTGGTTTGTCGCTACCTACGATCGTACACATCTCGTAATAATGATACGACATACAGTGTATAATAATACACTGTTATAATACAGTATAATATAGTATATATATCATATATATAATACAGTATAATAATAAATGGTTCCTCGGTGTTGATGAAATAGAGTTCCTACCAGGTGGGATAATCCGAGTTGGCGATTACAAGACATGTGGAGCCCCTGGGCTTTACGAACTTCTGTTTCGCACGGCGCCCAGAGAGTTTACAGAATCCGACCTGCTGGAATACAAGGCATTGCTCGAACTCACACATGTGCTTTGCCAAGATAATGATTTCGAGATCGGCGCTTATAAGGACGAAAATCACAAAAAAAATCGACATTCTCCAAGACCTCTTCAGCAGCCTAGAACTGAAAAGTGGCGAAGGTCTATAGAATATAGACGATGGCAAGAACACCAACTATGTATTCTTGGACGACCCGAACGAGCTGTCCGACAGACTACGATTATTTCTCGCTTCGCAAAGGGTTGGAAATTACTCCCACACTAATGAGATAATTTCAATTATCGAAGAATTAAAGAGGGGAGTCTACATAGAATGAGTGGATTGGGAATCGCCAATTAACTGCGAGCATCTGCGAGACGCAACTACCGTCGCTGCAATGTCCTGGTATGTTGGATGAACTACTTATTTCAAGCCGACCTCGTCGAGATGATACCGTATGCTCTGGTCAACATGATGACCGTCATCGATGCATGTAGCATATTCGCATGGGCGAGACCTGTTAGGACGAGGGGTTGACGTCTTTTATTGACTCCCTTCCGCCCGTCTCAGCAGTTTGTTCGACCACAGGCCGCCAGAAAATTTTTAGCTGCGGTGAATGTATTTGGCAGAGAAAGTGCTGAAACGGCATAATGGGCGGACATATGTCAAGTGGTGGGGTTTCCCAGCCACTGCAATTCCTTGGTCGATGATACGGACATATAGCAGTGAACAGAGAAGATTGTAATTAATAAACCTGTGTTTTTACCACATAAAATTAGTTTTTAAAATAATATTGTGTGTGTTATTTATTTAAAAATACTGCTTTATATAAAAAATTTAAATAAAAATAATTACACTTAAAAATGAATAAAAAATTAATAATGACAATTTACGTACTTTGCAGGATTGGCCAATGTAATCATTCGATACAGGCCGATAGGAGACTGCATAATCAAGAAATCAGCTCTACCTAAACATTGAAGATAGAATCCAGTATGGAGGGCGCCGACAGCACAAACCATACTTTATAAATATAAACAAATATGGCTGTCACCTGGTGGCTGAATCGCCAGCTAGCCGGTGGGTATATTAATGCACTAGCACCACCAATGTTTTGAAAATGTAAACATGAAATCCAAAATGGCGGCTTACAGCAATGTATAAACAAATGACAAACGAAAAATTCAAGATGACAGAATGAGTATAGGTGAGGGGGGTGGAGGCCTGCCGATTAATTAACCAATGCGAAGCAATGGTAGGGGAGGGGAATGATAAGACAATGTGTTTGATTGGAGGATGTTCAGTCGTCTGCTTGACATCGAACGGGAAAAGGGACCTGCCAAAATTTTATTTTTTTAATAAAGTTTTTATTATAATTTTTAAATAATTCTTTATACATTTTTATAAAATTCAAAAATAATATTTTATAAATCTTTTATATAAATGTTAGGGAATTTCTCGACATTGTTTGAGTTCAAGGTTATTAGAGGTTACGGGGTCAATGACAAGATCAGCTGGATCCAATATGGCGGTTAAAATGGCTGACCGAACCAAAATCGCTGATGGTCGGCTCCAGCTACGATCATGGATCCCGTGTATCGATTTGACATACCCTATGGCTATAAAACCAATATGGCTGCCACTGCTCTGCCATAGAAAACGATCCCCCTAAATCCTTCCGATGGATCGAAACGTGCCTCTTCAAAATGACGGAGTAGTAAGAGTATTTCCAAAATATCTTCATATGTAAACTGTTTTACGATGTGGGATTATTTAATAATTGACGCCAAAATAAGCATGAATGATGTCTGTCTTAAAAAAAAATTCATCGTGCGTTATGTGAAGAAGGTGGTGAAAGATAATTAAAATTACCTTTATTAGTGTCTCTGATTCATTTTTTGTAACGAAAGCAGGTAATTTAGAATATGAAAATAACAGAGGCTGTTTTTTTTCTTCAAGCTTGCGGAGAGCAATAAATTCGTTGCAAAATGGTTATTGTTTATATAGATACTTCAGGACTACTGAATTTCAATTGTAACTTTTTTATTAAGGAGGAAATACACTCGTTAAAATTCCTGTGATTCAGGCGAGGAAATGCTTATAATTAGACGTAAGAAATGATCGCAATACTGACAGTTTAGTTGTCAGTAAACTTGAAGAAGTATGTCCATGTTTTATCTTCTATCTAGTTGTGAAGTTAGACATTTTTGTATACTGAAATTCAGATAATTTTTGTTGTGTTCAAATAAGAATAAAATTTGGTATGATTGTTACACATTTATGTTTCTAACTCTTTCCCAACACTTGGCTGATGCAATTTTCAAGTTAACTGGCTCATTATTTCGTTTCCGGTCCGTGCTCGTGTCTCACCACAACAATGATTCACAACCAGTGTGCTTTTAAGTGTCAGTTTGAAACTCCTAAAATAAAGTATTAATTATTGTGGCCAATGAAATGTTTTATACATGTTCTGATTGAAGTGGCATTGTTTGTTACTGCTTTCTGCCGTATTTAAACATAGTTTATTGTCGCAGAAATTCTTGAAATTACACACAATATACCGACATGGAAAATTTACTGCTTCATGCAATTGAAGTCAGTATACATTTTAAATCTGGAATAAACTTGAAGAAACTTTGGGTGAGTGTGTTTTTTTTTATATTTTCAAAAGGTATGTGTAGAACTCTGAGAGTTTTGATGAAACTGTGTGCATTATTTAGTACTAGCGAACCGGCCCGGCTTCGCCCGGTAACAATTTAGTTTTTACTGCGATACATTGAAAGACAAAAATGGTTGCTGTGGGTCATCCTTAAAAGATAACCATATGCTGTCGCGGACTTTTCTGTAGACCTTTTTTAGAGCTACAATTCTGTTGTGCATTAATTTGATGTATATCTTATGATTTAGTCAGCGCAAGCCATGTAAGCGCCCTAAAAGCGGTTTTTTACGACTTTATTACTAACGGTTTAACATTTATCTACTATACTTACATTAAATATAAATGAATTATACACCAAAACCTTTCTCATAAAATTTTCTAAATGATGTTGAAAACCGCATCAAAATCCATCAAGTAGTTTAGAAGTAATAAGTGAATACACAGACAGACGCGGATAAGCTACTTTGTTTTATACTATTTAGTGATTTACGCTCGATTCCCGATTTACGAATTGATATCTCGGTACGTATGTCACACGTTTTAAAACAATATCGCAATGAAAATGTTGTACACTACACATGAATAGTCAATTTCCAAAGCGTTCCTTGTCCACAAATATGACAATATCCAATAGTGGTCTTTGAATGAGTAGTGCAGTGCGGGTGAATGATTATCCAACTGGTCTTCCGATAATGGTCCTCTTGGTTCCTTTGTAGCCTTTCCTAAGGAGTGGCAAATGTGTTACAGGTCCAACAAAACAGCGCGAAGGCTGTTTAAAATTCATTCGATTTCCAAAGTAGCCCTTGTCCACAAACATTTAACACAATTTGTATCATTTTAAGGGGAATTCTTGGGTTCAAATTGCTCTAGTTTCTACAGATAATGTTCGTGGCCAACAGTACCGTCCCTACCAGATTCCATACAGCCACATTAAGAAATACACTCCATATACGCTCTAGTTTCTACAGATAATGTTCGTGGCCAACAGTAACGTCCCTACCAGATTCCATACAGCCACATTAAGAAATACACTCCATATACGCTCTAGTTTCTACAGATAATGTTCGTGGCCAACAGTAACGTCCCTACCAGATTCCATACAGCCACATTAAGAAATACACTCCATATACGCTCTAGTTTCTACAGATAATGTTCGTGGCCAACAGTAACGTCCCTACCAGATTCCATACAGCCACATTAAGAAATACACTCCATATACGCTCTAGTTTCTACAGATAATGTTCGTGGCCAACAGTAACGTCCCTACCAGATTCCATACAGCCACATTAAGAAATACACTCCATATACGCTCTAGTTTCTACAGATAATGTTCGTGGCCAACAGTAACGTCCCTACCAGATTCCATACAGCCACATTAAGAAATACACTCCATATACGCTCTAGTTTCTACAGATAATGTTCGTGGCCTACAGTAACGTCCCTACCAGATTCCATACAGCCACATTAAGAAATACACTCCATATACATTTGTAGCTGTTTCCCGTTACACCGGCGAGATACCCTTTGTAAATGGTCTACTCATCATGAAACCTACATTGAATGTTAGCAATACATTTAAAGAGTGTTATAATGTATTTCCTAACTCTCATTTGTATGAGCCGATATATCAAATAGTAATTACTAGCTCCCACAACTTACCCTACAGGTAAGTAATTTAGGGAAAAATCAGATTCTGCATTAAATGTGTTAATGCAGGTTCATAAAATACATTGTCACAAGCTATGTATTGTTTTTATTTGTATTCTGATGAAGTTACGTTCATAACAGTGTAGGCATTTGAATGTTATAAAGTAAAAAGTGATTCTACTTGTGAACAAAGCAGCAGGTCTTAGCAGTCTTTGCAAACAGCGTTGTGTACTTTAACAACTTTGTGGTTGGACATATTTTCACGTAACTTGCATCGAGAGGCAAATATTACTGTGAAAGTGTGCTGCAAAAATTTGTATGAATTCTGTTTACCCGTTGAGTTTCATGACAATTGTTTTCATTACCGCTTATTTAAGTACGATGCCCGCCATTTGCTTGCGCGTAGTTTTATCTTAAGATATTTATTTGTGAGGTATTTGTGCAACATGTTTATACTCGTAAAAGTTGTTGAAGATAATTCTGGGGTCATTTAACCATTGTTTAAGGCGCATTGTATTCTGTACGAAGGAGTAAATACACCGTACTACGTAACAACGTTTCAGATATGACAACTTTCTAAAGGTTAATTTTCGAAAGACTTGTCGTTTTTATAACGGGAAAAAGAATCATGTTAAAACCCTTCTGCTATTCTGTTGACATCCTAAACAAAACATTTTCTTATGACCTTGGAAATTTTGACTACAGTTAAAGGCATTAATAAATTGATGTCCAAACAAAAAAAAATAATTGTGAACATCAATCAACATTCACAAACCAATTTATTTACCGAAATTAACGTACATACATGAGCCAACTGATGTAATCACTAACTGAAAGTTACATGAGATTGTTTTTTTATACTTACGCTGAAAGATACCTAACAAACGGGCTGAAAGTAGAAATTTAGCAGGGCTTTCAAAAGTGCCAACATTTCCAAGAACTGATTTCAATGGGAATGCGATATACCATTGGTTACGCTCCTGGCACTTTCGGAGCGAATATCATTGTCAGGAAATTTTTAGTGCATCTTACAGGTCTAAACTTAGGTTTATATGTGTATTTTTTGTTTATGTACACCAATATATGTGGTCATTGCACATGACTGTAAGTGGTTTAAAGTTCGCTGAGAACTTAATTAATTGACTTTAATAAATTCTCTAATTGTGAGTGAATTTACTTTTACGTAAGCAATGACAAGCATATAATAACGTTGAAAGCACGTGGAAGAAAACATTTTGTGTCTAAGTATCGTACAAAAAGTGAGTGTTTATATGTTTATTTGGTCCTTATAGACGTTAGGCCTATTCCTTTCTAAGTACGCTAATGACTGTAATTAAAACTACGCCTCAGTTTTCAAAACCGTCTTTTTCTGAAGTGTCTCTCACCTCTCACAATTGTTACTATTATATACTTTTGCATCCTGTCGATATGTTGACGCGTGTCTCTCTTAAATAAAACTGTCTATTCAGTAATGGAATCAGTATGTCACGATTCTCTTCTATCTCCATCTCTTTCCGATTCCAATAGTTTTTTATGACAGATATTCCTCAGAATTTGCATTTCTGCGAACTACCTTTTATTTCACGTCGTATTCCCGCTGCATATACGAATATTGTTTTTACCGCACATGTATATATTCTTGATAAAGTAATGTACTGTAGTTATTTACTTTACCATACTGTGTAGGTGGTTAAGACAGCTATCAATTATAATTGGTACAGTTATTTTGTTCGTTTCTTTCTTTGCTAAAACTTAACATTTGATATTTATTCGCAGATATTCAACGTGAAATATCTAGTCAGTTGTGTGATTGCTGGCAACCAATTGCTAGCTTTTGCAATCTTCGTAGTTTGTCTTCTACGTGAAAACAATCAACTGCAGATTTTGTTTAATTCAGTAAACAGCCGTTGCCGGTCATTATTGGCCACTTAAAATTAATTTTACTTATTTAATTATATATACATATATATGTACTAATATATACCATGAATGGAGTGAATAATAAAATTTGACCGTCTAATATTTTAAATTGTATTCAATAAATAGTAATAAATATGTACATATCATTTTAGTTAGAATTGTCACATTAATTCAGTTTCAATTTGCACTTAGGCCTTCTCGTATTGATTAGTAAAAAAATTAAACATTTATTAGAATTATTGTAAAATTGGTAGTTTTAATTTTAATTCTAAATGTTTACTTTCTTTGAACGTGAAAAACAGAAATTCAAGACAATCCGATGAGACTATTTGTATTTGAAACTATAAGGACAATGTTTAGTGAGTGCTAATTCCACCATCAGCAGCAAATTATTGTCTGCAACGCTGTAAAACATAACGAAAAACAATAGCTACGTTTTCCATGGCAGTCAAATCTGAGTCGGCCACAATGACGCCCCTCTTGGCAACCAGTGACAGTGACATTGGCGTACACGGTGTTCTTCAGAGTTTCCATGGCAGTCAAATCTGAGTCGGCCACAATGACGCCCCTCTTGGCAACCAGTGACAGTGACATTGGCGTACACGGTGTTCTTCAGAGTTTCCATGGCAGTCAAATCTGAGTCGGCCACAATGACGCCCCTCTTGGCAACCAGTGACAGTGACATTGGCGTACACGGTGTTCTTCAGAGTTTCCATGGCAGTCAAATCTGAGTCGGCCACAATGACGCCCCTCTTGGCAACCAGTGACAGTGACATTGGCGTACACGGTGTTCTTCAGAGTTTCCATGGCAGTCAAATCTGAGTCGGCCACAATGATGACCCTCTTGGCAACCAGTGACAGTGAATTTGGCGTCACGGTGTTCTTCAGAGTTTCCCCAGTGATAAAATTCAAACAGCGTTTTATCTAGAGGTCTCGTTGGATACTCAACACTTCCCTATTCACCGCCCATAAAATGTTGAACTCAGGAGAAACCGTACATCTCAATGGTAATGTGATGGTGCATCGTCCTGCTGGAAGAAGCAATAATCTGTGGTAGAGTTGGTGAACAGGTGGCGCAATGTCCTCATGGATCATGGTACGGTAACTTTCACCTGTCACTATAGACGTCAAGTCAGAAAGGCTTCTGCCAGACATGACCTCTGGCAGACATACTCAACCACACTGGTTATCCAGCAAGATTAACTGCTTGCTCTATCACAGTGTAGGCATTTTCATCGTTCCAGTAGAAACCGTTGCGTTGTGGCGGTTGACATTTACGTTCTTTTTAAAGGGGGTTTCATAGGACCAAACAATCACGTCAGTCAAACGTTCGTTGTCGTTTCAAATGTTCCCAACCCACCCACAAAATTCGACACGCCTGTCTAAGTCATCTTCATTCACATCACGAAGTAACGTGATAATATAAGGCTGTCCTTTCTTCACATCACACTCAGTTCCAGCCGTCTCAAACATTTCACGGAATCATGTAATTGTTAGGCCTACACGTGATGGTATAGCAGTATATAAATATGCCCTTAATCGTCTCTGAACTTCAATCATGTTCTCCCATTTCCAAAAAACACTTTGAAATTTACTTACTTTGCTCGAAAGAAAAACTTGTCACGTCCACCATTTCCTCTAGAAATGTAGTGCTGCCTGCTGCCGATAATGGCTGCCAAACGGAACTGACAACGCCAGAATGGCTTCAAGCACTCCCACACACCCAATGTGGTTCTTACTGTGACAATTACACGCATTCCCATCAGAAGGTCTTTAATTCTCTTTTATTTACGTACAAAGAGTCTAAATATTAATATACAATATCACATTGAAAAATATGATAGAAACAGGAAGGAATATTGCTAACGGGGTCACGGGTGCCCGCCCACTGCCTTTTGCGTGAAGATTCAAGTTTCGTGGCCTTGTTAGGATATGGGAACGAGGTCAGCTATGTCGCCTGCCCGTGGAGAAGTGAACGAGTTTACTAGTGGCCACTCTCAAAGGGATGGAACTGATACATTACGAGAAATATTAATGTTATAACAAGAATATTTAGCAGATCAATTTAAACGTTTCTTAGGGTAAACATTTTTTTTAATTTTATTGAGATGCAATAAATGGGACACCCTGGACCGGATAGGAAGGTTTTCTGTTGTGTGCAATCGGAGAAACCCATTGTTGTGGCTCGGAATAGAGAGTGTGTAATGTTTTACGCCATGTTTTGGGAATCATTCCTAGCGGAATGGTGGAAACGCTAGTCACGTGATCTTCATTGTACAAATTTGAAACTCGAATTGGCGGAGTCACTTGGATTGGTTGGGGCTTCACGCGATGAAGTGGTTGGGCAACCATCACAAACAAATGATAATTTTCAGCTCATTTCCTCTTTTATACGCGCGTTAGAAGTTATACTTCTTTGGCGTGACTAAAATAAAATTGTTTTACGTATGTTACCATTTCACACTTATATTCATTCCGATTTTGTCCCATATCATAATTTAATTTAAACTATATAAATGAAATGTTTTTCAATTTCCTTATTACATGAACTGATTTTCTGTAGGTTTTAAATATAACACTCGCCTCTTTTTAACTGTGACTGGTTCGGCAATCATCATGACAATATCTGTCAACTTGTCTTGAACTTGAGGCCATCGCTAGTGCTTCTTGCTTCTTTGCATACACTCTACTGCCACTTCTTTGCATTCACTCTACTGCCACTTCTTTGCATACACTCTACTGCCACTTCTTTTCTTTCTTTGTCTACTTCCAAAACTTTTCCCTGAAACAACTCTCCTTAATATTTAATGACAACATAGCTGCCTTCGATGACATCTTCTATTCTCAGTGTGGTAGACATGGTAGTCTGCTGCAGCTGGCCTCTAAGTTGACATCTTCCTCTTCCTTGTTTTCCTTTGCAATCGTTTAATACATATCTCTTAGTCTTATTTTCTTGTTAAACATTTTGACATTTTGTCATTACCATGCCCATCTGCAGGAAAAATTTCCATTTTGGGTGAATTTCTCAGCTGCGAAATATTCTGGTGTTACACCTTTGCCTGCTGCAATATTCATCATCTTCTTCCTGATTTTCTTCACAGGTTTCGTCTATATATCTCATTCGTTTCAAATGATCAATGAAAACTTGAGACACTGAGTGCCTAAGACTCTTCTGCATCATCACATGGTAATTTGTCTTGAACACTTTGTTTGTTGAAAGGAAATATACCAGCTGCATGGAAGCCAGCTTTCAAATTCTCAGCTGATCTCGTGCTAATATTTGACGTTATCTTCTTTGACAGCGAAGGAAACTTGGACTTTTCCAGAGATGTGGAATTCTTGCCATCGGGAGATACCTTCCACTCAGACATAACTTTCCTCCATCGCTTCTTCATATGTCCAATGTGTTGATTTAGGAGGCAAGAAAATAAAAGAGATCTGGTTTTCCTGACACATTGTAATGACTCTTAAAGAAATATGGCTCTATAAGTTATCTCCTATGAGAATGTTTCGTCCTTCTGTTCTTCTTACTGCATGGATAAAAATATTTTCAAACTTTTCTTCGAACATTGCAACAACAAACCATCCTGAAGCTGTCCGATTGTAACAAGCACCTGTCCCCCCCCCCCAAACAGGTTTTATACAATCTCTCTGCTTTGTATACAATGTATGGAGGAATAGAACACCTGCAGCCTTACCACAAACATGAAAGTTACATTTGCCTTCGAAGTGCACATGATTCGTACAAGCCCTCTCCACAATGATCATATTTTTACCCGTGTCATCACTCAAACATGTATCCTCAAGTTCCAGATATTTTCTGACGACACTTGATAAATTTCTTCCAAAATGTTGTTGAAATACTCGCTTACAGCTGTCTTTGACACTGCGGCGCGACTTGTTTGAACACTTGAAGCTAGTCCTACCTTCGCAACATCTGACTGACTGTCGACCATCGCAATCAAGACATGCTTTCACAGCACAACGCAAGTCCAGTCGATCCAGAGCAAGTCCCCACTATGCCATCACGCTACAGTAACAGGAAAATGACCTTTCTTCAGCTTCACTCAGAACTGGTGGTCGACCTAGAACACAAAAAACAAACCTAATTCATATTATATTTTTAGAAAATAGATGGGGTCCACTTTAGCCTATAATATTTTCTATTCTTTAGAAGATAAATCTTTTCCATGGATATTTATTTCACCTACCTAGTGGTTTTTCATGTTTCAACCTCAGTTTGTTAGCTATGGTATTTCGATGGATCTCATATTCCTGTGATGCTTGCCGCTGAGTTTTACTACCTGAAATAACTGCATTTCTTGACCCTTCTCCAGCAACTCCCGGACAATTTCGGCCATGCGTCGCATCGAATTGTCTGACTAGAAAGCTCCTTCCACATGTACATGATATTGAAGTACGAATAGATAAATACATTGTTAAAGTGTGCCTTTTAGAGGTTAATAAAGGGGACCCAAAAATGACAACAGAACATTCTTCACAGCATAACTCCACCGGTATTAACTTGTGTTCTTCCAACTGTTTGGTCTCGGAGGTGTCTCGACTGACACACCAGAGTCGGTCCATTTAATGAAGATAAATACGTGACTGCTAGGAGAAGAAAAGGCAATCTTTTTGCTAATGAGAAAAGATCCAGTTGAAGTGCTCCCGCCCAAACTGAAGACGTTCCTGCCTATGTATTTATCGTCGTTAGCATTGGTACCGTGATCATCCGTCTGCTTGGGAGTCCTGTATGCAACAAGCATCCGCTGTAGTATAGTTTTAGGGTTCACCCTAGTAGAATATCTGTAAAATCAGTGTTTGCTCGTATACGGCACCTTCCCCGCGCATTTTCCTTAAAGGTTGGAGGGGGGGGGGAGGTACGAAGTGCCATTTGTAGTTTAATCCATTGGTTTTCATGGCGTGTAATAATACAGTGCTATAGATCTAGTTTGCAAGAGATGCAGCTACCCGGGAGTGTATATCGCAGCCATGAGAATGCTCGTCACGATGCTTCCTTCTGGCCACATATGACTTTCAGCCACTTAAAACTGTTATAGACTGTTCACGGTAAAGTGAGCACTTTTGAGACACTGGTTCCTTTTCCCTTTCAGCCATTTTTTTTATCCAATGACTACATTTTAAAATAAATACTACCATGTAGGTAACAGATATAGTGTATAAATTCCACCGCACTTGGAACTTAACTTTTAAGGCTAAAATGAAATATGTTTATATACTATTATTTCAAGGGAGAGGGCTGTGAAAAGTGCTCACTTTACCGTGAACAGTCTACAGTGGGTATTGCCATGAAGGCAGACACTAGCAGGTTTGTACGGCGAGTTGCTTGAGGCGTACCGGGGGCCCTCGCACACTTCACAGCCTGTGTTCAAACCTCGCTTCGGTGGCTGCTGATGCACTCTAGGTTCCACGCTGTTGATTTTCCAGTTGTGTCATTTGTCCAATCACGGTACGCTGTAACTGCAAGAACTGCATTGTTTCAGAAAAACTGCCAGCCTCGGCCGGAAGCATCCTCATGATGCGTGTCTTGTTTCATTGGCTACATGGCATTGGCTGGTCATGATGATGCAGCTCGACCGCGTACAACATAGCTTTCCTATAATTTAAGTCGTTCACAAAGTTTCTTTCCTTTACTTACTTAAAAATAATATCCATGACTACACAAAGAGAGTCCGGTCGTTTTTTTATTTTAAAGGGAAAATGTTTATGTTAATTAATTTGAAAATGTCATTGCGCAGTTACTTAATTGGTCTGCTTAACATCGGTACTAATCAAAATCATTTGCAGTTGAGCTGACTTCCTTGTATTGTAGTATGCTATTGCGTTATGATGTTATTTTAGTATCCACGCCTGCTATTTTAGAAGTACAGGCAAGCTGGCAGGCTCGCTCAAGTTAAAACAGTTCACTGTATTTCGACCGTATTGTAAAAATGTTGCATAACGATTAGGCTCATATAAATGTAAATTTTTAAAGTTGACAAATAGATTCTCGGGATTATTTTACTCTTAAACAAGTACCAGTACTTTCATATAAAGTTACTGACCGAAGTAGTAAAACGCTTTTGTGAAACAGAGATAAATTCTCGGTCTGAACAAGCTGTGTTCCGTCAAAGTTCGCCATTTGCCCTAATGAACTTTTCAAATATCCGTCCTATTGTACGTTGTTTCCCTCCTGAAAACGAATTTAAATCTCTTCTCTTCTCCTTTGTTATAACGCTTGATTAGTTTGTTTCAAAATATATCGTTCTTAAAGCACTTAGAAAATTATTATTCTTACTCAGACTTCCATAATATTGTGTTCAATTCGATAACAAATAACGAGTTGTACTTATTCAAGTGAGTTACTGGATATACGTGCCCAGAATGTTCAGTGAATTTCTTTTCGTTATTTGATCAAATTATTGAGATAGTAACACAGACTCTTTGAAAAGAAAATTGTTCTTGTTTTTGTATATACATATGCATATCTTGGTTTCCTTTTAAAATCGGCTCTCCATACCACGATTTTAAAAACCGCCCAAATATCTCCTGTTCAATTTTAAATACGTGGCACAGTATTTTCGAGAATATAAGCACACATTTTAGATTTCCAAAGTCGCATTTGCTTTGAGCTTCATTTTGCCACTTATGTATAGCTGTTTTTGTAAGTATAGTTAATTACCTTTTTTATTTAACCCAGAAAAAGTAAGGAAACGTTGAAAAAACCATTTTAAGAATAGGACTGAGGTTATCTACCTGTGTATAGTCTGCACATACCTACAATATGTTCAGAGAAAATGTTAAATGCGGGGAACGATATCTGTAAAAGATGGTGTTAATGAACGAAACGAACCGAAGTTACAAAGGTGCAAGACAAGACACGGTGGTCTGTTCCTGAGCATTCCACAAGACTGTATCGTTGCTAAACTGGCAAATGACATGGGATAAATCTCGTGTCGTATATGTTTGAGATTAGGGTATTTATATAAACCTATGATTTTCATGAAGATTGGGTTAAAACATTGTGGGGTGAGCAATTAGGGCCTAAAAATCGATGTTTCAAAAGATTTTATTTTAAAATATTAAATAATATTTGAGTTTACATAAATTTTTGAGTAGTGCTTTCTTGAAATAATATCTTACATTTAAAAAAAATTTCGCGAGCAGCATTTTTATCCTTCTTAAGAAAATATGTGCCAAGTCATATTTGTGCAAAATTTGAAATCGTAGGCTAAGTCCTAAATTGTTATTATAATTACGAATTATTAAACTGAATTTCGCAAAAACAGTTCCGTTAGTGTGACGCTTTCAGAAGAATTCTCGGGAAAAAAATCACCAAATAGATAGAAATGGCGTTGTTCTTTCCCTGTCAGTTATGTCATCTTTCTGATAGCGTTTAATTCACGTAAAGAAAGTGGTTGTTACTGCTCACCATATTTCATAAAGGTCAGATTTCAGTTCAAAATATAATTTCTTATACAAAAATTTGTTTTTTCATCATATTCAGGTTCCAAATTTTTTGAAATAATACGATTGTAAAATGTCGATTTTCAAGACACGTATAACCTTTAAAATTAATTGCAGGTGGAGAGTCCGGTTGAAGATTGTCTCTTCCATTTTAATAAGGAATCATCTCAAATCAGAAGTAACTATGTGTGTGTGTATATATATATATATATATATATATATATATATATATATATATACGCTTAATGAAATTACGTACGGGGGCAAGTAATTTGCCGCAAAATGACTTTTCGCAATACTTTTATAAACAGTAATAATTAAACCACATTTGATTTTTCGCCTGTAAACATACATTTATTTCAACGACAACTAGAAGTACGTAAAAATAGGAATTTAGTGATATAGCACATGCAATAGAATGTAACACCGGAACACCAAGAAATGATGTGCAAATATGATTGAGGTGTGCCGGTATCATGGGGCAGTGGACCTGTATTCAAGCTGTAAGCAAGCAACACGCGCCGTGACTCATCCAGGCGAAAAATGATATGTGGTTTAAATATTTCGGTCCATGCAAGTATTGCGAATGGTCACTTTGCGTCAAATTACTTTTCCCCGTACGTAATTTCATTTAGCGAAAACCGCATTTCGTGATCTGTAACCATTCCGGAAATTTTGGGGGTGTCCACATTTGGCCGTCCATCCTGTGTGTGTGTTTGTGTGTTTGTGCGTGGGTGCGTGCGCACACGCACACCACATTTTAAATCTATTACTGTAACGTGGCCAAAATTTAACTAAATTATCTCCCTTGGTAGCCACTTGTCGGCAATACAAACTTAGTGTTCACACTTTTGGAGCTACGTAACTTCTTACTCATTAGCTAAATTGTATGTCAAAACTCAAAGGTTGACTTCTCAAAGCGCAAAAAATTTAAAGATAATAATAAACATTCATTAAAATGATTCCAGAGATAGTGTACAAAGTATGCAACGTTCATGTTTTAATCACGATTGCACTACAAAATTATAACAAAGTCCTGAAAATCGCAAGGTATCATGGTTTTATTGACTTAGTTAATCAAAATAAATAATAAATTATACTCTGTAACACTGCAAGTACGAAATTACCTCTAACTAAATTGAAATTTCAAACAGTAGAACGAAAACTACCAAATTTTTTACATAGAGTACCTTCATCGATGTGATCGCTCGTACGTGCGAATAATATAAGGGAGCTTCATGGGACGGTATGTGGTGCCTGAACTCACAGTTAACAAATAACGTGCTTTGTTTTGTTGTAATGAAAGTACGTATGTATCTGAAGCAGCGGTAACCGCCAACAACCTCACAACTTGGGTAGAAAATTAGACGTGTAGGTATCTCCCTGTTAGTGGCAACATCATGGCCCCGTGATGTTATTTTTTTTTTTTTTTCATGGGGGGTCCAACTAGTGGTACATACATTTTTTTAATAATATTTTTTTTTAAGAAATACTTATTGTTAAATTTGTTACTATACAATTTTACTTAAATTAAGTAACTTCCAAGAATTTCTTGATTACTGCCGTAATGTAAAAGGGCGGCCATCGAACAGAAATGATAATGTATGGTTTGTTAAGCTGAAGTTACTCAGTTTTTATGTTTTCAGATTTAAGGGCTTTGACTGTGGTGCGTCTGAACTTGCAGTCCACGTCCACAGTACATCCGCACGAATGTATTTTCTGTCTGCCCTTAAATTTTTAAA
This sequence comes from Clitarchus hookeri, assembly GCA_002778355.1. Classification (NCBI taxonomy): domain Eukaryota; kingdom Metazoa; phylum Arthropoda; class Insecta; order Phasmatodea; family Phasmatidae; genus Clitarchus; species Clitarchus hookeri. The sequence goes on along the minus strand of NQII01003766.1, from coordinate 44,575 downwards.
TCTGTGAATTTATGTAATGTTGTTATGGTTGTGGTTAGATATCTGCTGAAGTATTTTTTACGTGCATAATGCCAACAAGTGGTATGTAATATATGTTTTGATTTAAACAACGTTTATCAATATATAATTGTGTTGTTTCTTTTTATGAGTCCTGTACGACGATACATTATTCAGCAAATAAGATAGGCCTTGATTCTTTATTCTCTTCTTTCTTATACCGTGGGACACTTTACCCATGAAGTTGTGTATTTATGAACATCACAAATTGGAAAACAATTTGTGCTTACTTTAGATGTAATTTAATGTGATATATTTTTGGCATAATTTAAAAGTTATTAAAATTTTGTGGTACATGCTACTTGTAACTACAAAATTAATCAGTTTCCAAGTAATGAATGCTAGGCGTTGGATTTGTATGACCTGCCAAAATTAATTTCTTTTAAAATTTTTTATGTAAAAAGTTGTTATTTTGATAGGGTTGTAAAATTTTATTTTTTTTGCAGGTAAGAGATAACTTTGGAAATTACAGAAGAACCGGCGACGCTGTTCTCATTTATGGGTAAGGATTCTCCTCATACCTTTATCCTTATTTTTATCTGCTCATTCTCTACATTTAGGGTTGTTATCAGTCACGTGATAATTTCTTTTGTAAGATAAACGTAGGGACCGTACAGGCAATTTTACAAGATTTTATTGCTTACATGTCAAATACATATAAGTATCTAGTGAACATCTCTTACGTTTCAGACATTGTCTTTGGCTGAAGGAAAAGTTGCGAAACTACCAGTGAAGTAAAGCTATTTAAGAAAAATAACAAATAACATTTTGTAATGCTTCATAATTAAACGTGAAACATTTTCGAAAACACAGAGCATATTAAAACTGGTTTAGAATCCCAAGTACACTTCGTCCATTAAATTTAAAAAATGGACGCCAAATTGTTTATTGTTTAAAGAGAAATGAATCACCTATGGAAATGTTAAAATCCTTTTTTTGTCGATATTGTGATGGCTAAGAAGTTATGTGATTGAAAGTGATTTGAGTTCCTTTTGGTGCACTGGCACTAAAATATAAGGTGTCTAGGTTGTTTTACTTATTAGTATTAGAGTCTTAAGCACAACACATTTTAAATCTATAAAAAGGCGCGGAAAGGCTAGCCCTTTAAGATGTAACATATTTTCCAGTAAATAAATAAGAGTAGATTATATAAAAGGTAAGAGTTTATTATATTGTTTCGACGCAGTGAAAGCTAGTCATATTTTTGTGTTTTCATTGGAATACATATAGTACACATATACATGCATGAAGCAATAATTGAAAACAAATAACCCTAACATATTTAAAGTTTTTGGTAAAATAAATCGAAATTTTTGAAAAATTCGTCGCTATTACGTTACGTAAACACTTATGTTCGTGGGCAATTATTGAGTACAGTTTTTAACGAACTATTTATGAAAACTTCTTTACAATCTTCGGTTATAACAATAACATCGCCGTATTCACGTGTTTCATCCAATACCGAATTGAGATGTTCATGATAGGATGCATACATAACGGAGCAACGCAGACCGTCGTTTACACATCCACATTACTCTTCACTGCAATATTTACAGTTACGTGATAGTTATTTCAATTTTATCATAATTATTGATCTCAATTGTATTATGCACTAGAGCGGAGCTCTCACCGACAATGCTTCAACTCCAAGGATGCGGTCGGGACATTCTGAGCCCAGTCTTTATCAGTGCGAGACTCCAAGTGAGCGTTACCATGAAGCAGCCGATATTAGAGTTAGAGTGACACAAGTGTAACATTTCCACCAACACCTGGAATATAGACTTGATAGAGCTCATGTGAGTACATAAATTACGTTTAGATTTTTCTTCTTGTTTTTCACAACATGGAAATTTCATCACTGAATTTATTACATTTTATTGCTAAGTTATGTTGGTCCCAACATTGGTACAGTAGTAACTTTTTTCTTTCAAAAGGTAAAGTTATTCTGGGGAACTAAAAATAAATATTACTGTAAACAATACCCACGGTGAATAAACTCTCAGGTCTATGACTTTGGCATTTATCGGTAGGGTCATGTTATTTGTGCAGTTCAAAAAGTTTAATATCGCCAGGCTATTCATATTAAGGGGAGCAATTCAACCTTGAAAAAAGTCACTCCCTCTTAAGGTCATATTTGCCATCGTACACACTGGCGTCCTCCCAGTTAAGTTTAAAGTTATCTAAATAAAATTGTTCCAAGTCTTAACGTTGTTGTGCTGCGAGGTTAATTTTTTCATTTATGGTAAATCCATTAGCAGCACATGAAGTTCCCAAATATTTCACGTTTTTACTTGACTTACGCACTGGTGAGTTAATTAGGCCCGTGGGTAAGTGCATTGTACATATGGTGGCAGGATACAAAACGAGGATATAGAGATCCTAAGCTGGGCTTTAAAGAGTACTCAATTAACCATGAACACCCGATAACACGATTTTATGTTATCTCTTATTCTATAAAAAACTCCCATTGAATTTATATTGTGCAATTGAACTCATCGTTCAAGATACTGTCTTAAATGTTCTGTTGCCACCGGTAACTCCCCGAGCAGTAATGCCTTTGAAACGAGGAGCTCCCATAAAATGCTATATCTTGCCAGTGAAATAAAAAAAGGATAGTATTCAATGAATTCGCAAAATTAATTTTTTCATGAAATGTTATTGTGGTTAGTATATTTTCAAAAAAAAACTTGAACATATATTTGGTGCATTAAATCACGAATCTTCATGTAACCATCACAATATAAAGAAAATTACACAGTAATAGCATATTTTATTCTCTTTATTTGTTGTTACACGATTTTGTGTCCACTTTCTAATCTGGCAGAAAACGCGCAAATAGGAAACAAGAGGATTTATATATTATTATTAATTACACTGAACGTATGCAAGTATCAAATAATAATCAAAATTTTACAACAAGCAGATAAAATACAATTAATAGTACGTACAAAATTATTAAACATCTCGTAAAATGCAAATTTTCTATAATCGTACGATGTCAGTAATTACTATGAATACGAAATTATGGGCCGAAAACGAAGACTTTCTACAGAAGAGGTGAAGTCCGAGCCTTCTGATGCATCATCGCCTCTATCCACTACCTCCTTCGGCATAACACTTGTGTGGTATTTACGCCAGTGGCCATACATAAAGTCCGAGCCTTAAGATGCATCATCGCCTCTATCCACTACCTCCTTCGGCATAACACTTGTGTGGCATTTACGCCAGTGGCCATACATATTGTGGATCCATAACAAACTGAAGAATGCGCTGCACGTCTCAGTCCTAAGTTGAAAAATTTGTCTTCCGATGTATTCATACTCATTATCGTGTATTCATGGTAGTGTGAGCACTTTTGAATGCCCTCTCATTTAGAATAATAGTCAAATATATTTTATTTTAGCCGTTGACGTTTACCTCCGAGTGCGGTGGAATATGCTCACTGTATGTATTCCTTATATGGCAATATTTATTTAAATAAGTGGTTAAAGGATAAAAAATGGCCAAAAGAAAAATGTAACTATGGCCTCAAAAGAGCTCATTTTACCGTGAACAGCATTTAGCGATTCTCTTTCTCGAAATATTCTCTTTGCAGAACAATCGAGAAACAACCCTATATAAACCTACATGTAACGGTGTTTAGCCTGTATGAGTTTGGAATAATTAGCTTATAAGATTTCTTTCTGTGTGTAGGAGTGTGCGTGATACAGAGAAGGAGAAGATAAAATTGAGCGTGGGCAATGAGAGAGAAAGAGAGAAAGTATCCGTAGAAACTTTTATACTCTACCGCCGATTGAAAAAAAATAATGGTTAGTGATGGCAGCCGGCTTTTGTCATACTTCAGGAACCATGTGGTGGATTAGAAAAAACACATATGCTAATCTTTTTATACTAAATATATATGTTCAGTGTTCTATTTTACTTCCACTTTCGGATATAGTGCGACCTGAAAAATTGAAACAGATGTTATACTTCTGAAAATATTCAACTAAAACGACTCAGATTTAGTTGTGTACGATAGTGTAAAAAATATTTATCTAATAAAAACATAACGTTATCCTTATAAAAAATAATGGAATTTTATTCATGTCGTATGTTCCTTTTAAAAAATATAGATTTTTTTAAAAATAGTAATGTGTTTACGTATTTCCTACCAAATAGTCTATCTTTTTTCGAGAACCTATAAGGTTATAGATAGGAAATGTATTATACATTTATACTTACAGAAAAACTTGTTTTGTATTTATTTCTTTTCATAAATAATTAAAAATAATAGTGCCTTTTTCTAACAATAATTCTTACATTATTAACCACTTGAATATTATATAACAGGCCTACACATAATTGAAGAACATTGGTGCTGTATTCTGTTTGCTGGAAATGTACATCAACGGTAAGAATATTAAACAGTTCTAAATAAAGTTGTTTCAGCTACGACCTAATTGATTCTCAAGAACAAAACTATACTACATGAGTCACAGAAAAAATAGTAAAATATCTATGAAACATGTAGTGTAGTTTAAAGAGAAACACTTCTGAGCGCGGACGGTAAGTCATATCGTGCTTGTAAAACTACAACAACCTCAACATCAGCAATAAACCACCCCTCGTCGACGACAACATGTTGTATCGTGCACGTAGGTCACGAAAGCAACCTTAGTATGAGCAATAAACCACCCCTCGTCGACGATAACATGTTGTATCCTGCACGCAGGTCGCGAAAGCAACCTTAGTATGAGCAATAAACCACCCCTCGTCGACGATAACATGTTGTATCCTGCACGTGGGTCGCGAAAGCAACCTTAGTATGAGCAATAAACCACCCCTCGTCGACGATAACATGTTGTATCCTGCACGTAGGTCGCGAAAGCAACCTTAGTATGAGCAATAAACCACCCCTCGTCGACGATAACATGTTGTATCCTGCACGCAGGTCGCGAAAGACAGAGGCGACACAACTTGTCTGTGTGATGTGACAACGGGGTCAGTTCCTGTCAAACTTATGTAACGGCCAAGTCGTCGGCGGCGAGATATGACTCCCGCGGAAAGAGACTAACCGAGCGAGTCCCTTGAAACGTGCTGCGTACCGCCCTCGCTAATACTAACTCACCCCCGCGAGTAAAAATGAAGTTCTTACCAAAGCTGAGGGCCAAAAGGAGAAACTCTGTTCATTACTTGGTAGCACTGCTAATGGTGCCTTGCTTTTTTTAGTTTGACACACGCATATGATTTGGATGTAATTTTTTGCTATAGAAGATTACATAATTTTCAAACTTGTCTCCACATTTGTTTGAATCGTTGTTGTTAGATCGACTCGGTGAGAAAGTTATAAAAAATAGTGCGTAGTTACCAAACGACTTAAAGATAACTAATTAAAGTTTCGGTACTGACTTTAAAAGAAATCAGGTTTTATTAGAATACAATTCGTACGTTCTACGTTATAAATAAGGCCCATTTTTTAATTGTTAGAACAGATAAATTACAGAAGGTACAGATTCTTCCACATGCCTCACTATTTAATCAATTGTAAAAAGTCGAGTTTTGAAATACTTTAGTAAATAGTTCTACTAATTAGCATGCTTATAGTGCACGCAGGGGGTAGTTTTTCAGGTAGTGGCATATGACCGTTTAATTAAAGTGTTATTGTTATTGTATTTTAAATGAACACATTGATAAAATTTGTACTTGCCATTCCGCTCAAATTCACAAAATTGTATCTAACCCAGCTGCCATTTGGTGTTATTTGGTAACAAAATTGACCTACTTTTAGCTTCGTAATACACGCTCGTATACTTGCAATGTTCTGGTCCATGAAATTGAGCATGTTTTCATTTACCAAACTGTGCGTGACATGCATTCGCAATTCGCAAAGACATTAATTATTTCCTGTAGTCTCTAATCACACGAGAGGAAATGGAAAAATTGGCACATGTCGATAAAATTGTCGCTTTAAATACATTGTCACACATTATAAACGGGAGCATTTAGTTTCACGTAAAAAAGTAATGAGTGTAATAGTAATAATAATGTATAATAATTTTAATTGCTCAACATTTACAACTTTGACGCTGTATTTAATGTAAACTTGAGGGTGTGTTTTTGTAGACATCACAAGTGGTTACATTTGCAGATTGGCTTGTCTGTTAATGTGACTGGACGTGTTGTGGTTTGAAGTGATTATAAAACTACTTAGCCAGGAGTGTGAGGTTCCATAACGACAGAGCGCATATAATACCATTATGAGCACTCATTTTTGGCAATTATTTTTTTTCCTATCTGCAAAGTCTCACTCTTTCGGGATTTGTATTAAAATCTAATAGCATTTTACCAATAAATTGGGACCAAACTGTTCGGTGCACTAAAGTTTTGACCCTTTTGGATGTAAGTATTCCGGAAGAGACAACTGTTCTTCGAAACACGTATCGATGTACTCGAAACAATACATTTTTTAAAGAAATTAGATTCTCTATATGAGAGAATAGCAATGGTGATCTTGAATACCACGTATTTTATTATAGAGTCGATTGTCCCCACAAGTGGTACGCGGGCGAAATGTTGGGGCCGCCTGTCCAGAACGGGGAAAAGGAACGTCGACAACAGACACTGATGTAGGCATTCGTGCTCTGAGAAGTAATCTAAATCAACCAAACACTTATCAAACTCAGCAAACTTCTTTTATTTTTTTGTTTTATCTTTTAGATGAAATACATTTTTTTTTACTAAATAATAATTAATTTTTAAATTTTACAATGTTATTACAACTAAATAAGAAAATTTAATCCGCCAATGTTAAAAGCAACTAAGACAAAAAATAACTTTTTACGAGCACAAATTAAACATTGCCATTATGGGTACATTCTGTAAAATCAATTATTAACTTGTGGTGAAAATAGAGGGTCTATTGAATACGTAGTTTGACGTCCCTACATATCCAAAACGCCTTACATTGTGTGATTTATGAAACAGTTTTAAAAACTAACTTAATCCATTTTAACACAGTTTTGAGTAAAAAGGCAGCAGTGTTGGTTATATTATATGATTTTGTTGTTGTAATGTATGATCTTACTCAAAACTTCATTCTTTAACGCACAGATAAAATACAAATTTGTACGCATATTATTTGAGGAAGGAAAGTGTGATAATAACTAGAAAATGATCTATATACAACGTGCATGTTGATTGTCGCTGTAGTATAAGAGCAACTACTAACGCGATGCGAGCTCCTGCTGCGGAGGCCGGTCACTGTAGTAGCAGCTCAGGCAGGGTGGTCCATCTAAGCATTGTAAATGAGTGGCTAGCTCATTCACATGCAGGTATCGAATAAGACGTTTGGAAGAATACTGAAACAAATGTGGTTGCCGCAGTCCGTAGGGGCTACGAGGCGCTTTACAGCGTTAACATGTGGCAATTCGGTGGGAAGACGTCGGCGTTTCCTAAATATTTTTACAGTAGAAGAGTTTTTAGTTATAAGACACGAGATAAACTGAATGTCGACGCTTTCAAGACATCGCTTTCTGACCTCCACACACAGTTGATTCCAATCCCAAGGACACCAAAGATATTTATTTACGCCTGTGTGTATGCGTGCGTTTGTGAACCGTATTTGAGAAATAACTGTACCTAAAAATGACGNAGATATTTATTTACGCCTGTGTGTATGCGTGCGTTTGTGAACCGTATTTGAGAAATAACTGTACCTAAAAATGACGTTTGTCAGTCACCTCTTTCCATCCACTCGAACATCTAAATAAAAAAAGACTGATAAACAGTTGAGGAATTAAATTCGATAACAGAAGAGCTAAAGTATATTTTACATTCTTGAGTAAATACGAAGCGCAAGGAAGATGCCAGCAGATTAGATTCTTATTTAATGTAATACGTTTTGAAAATTGGTCTTGCCACTAGGGTAATTAACGTTTTTTCTAAGTGCAAAATCGCAAAATGGTGATGCTCTAACTGTCTGCGTGGAGAAGTCTTCGAGATAGAGACAGAACACATGGAACAAAGCCAGATACTTAACAATGGACCAGAAACAAAAGAAATGGCGGAGAGCAATCGGCCTCTGAAATGAAAAAGGGGAGGTGGGGTGGGAGACAAGCAAAGAAAGTGAAACGTACTGGAATGAATCCAGAGCAGAATGGTTGAAAAAAATGAGGGGTGGCTGTGGAAGCGATTCACTTAATTCCACATTATGAAATAGTAACGAGTGAAGATATAATTTTTATAGATTTATGTATTCGCTTCTCTACGTGCTTTTTCGCTTCAGTGAGGTTACAGGAAAATATAGTAGGTGACAAAATAAATTCGCTTACTTTGTCGCATACAGCCTTTAAAGCCTGCTTTAAGCGACACTGGCGTATTTCCAGTGTATTCGTAAACTTTTTTACAGGCTCATTCGTTATGTAGTGCTGCGAGTTGTTTATTAAGCTGGATATCTATCCTCTAATGTGTGGTTTTTACAGGCTCATTCGTTATGTAGTGCTGCGAGTTGTTTATTAAGCTGGATATCTATCCTCTAATGTGTGGTTTTTACAGGCTCATTCGTTATGTAGTGCTGCGAGTTGTTTATTAAGCTGGATATCTATCCTCTAATGTGTGGTTTTTACAGGCTCATTCGTTATGTAGTGCTGCGAGTTGTTTATTAAGCTGGATATCTATCCTCTAATGTGTGGTTTTTACAGGCTCATTCGTTATGTAGTGCTGCGAGTTGTTTATTAAGCTGGATATCTATCCTCTAATGTGTGGTTTTTACAGGCTCATTCGTTATGTAGTGCTGCGAGTTGTTTATTAAGCTGGATATCTATCCTCTAATGTGTGGTTTTTACAGGCTCATTCGTTATGTAGTGCTGCGAGTTGTTTATTAAGCTGGATATCTATCCTCTAATGTGTGGTTTTTACAGGCTCATTCGTTATGTAGTGCTGCGAGTTGTTTATTAAGCTGGATATCTATCCTCTAATGTGTGGTTTTTACAGGCTCATTCGTTATGTAGTGCTGCGAGTTGTTTATTAAGCTGGATATCTATCCTCTAATGTGTGGTTTTTACAGGCTCATTCGTTATGTAGTGCTGCGAGTTGTTTATTAAGCTGGATATCTATCCTCTAATGTGTGGTTTTTACAGGCTCATTCGTTATGTAGTGCTGCGAGTTGTTTATTAAGCTGGATATCTATCCTCTAATGTGTGGTTTTTACAGGCTCATTCGTTATGTAGTGCTGCGAGTTGTTTATTAAGCTGGATATCTATCCTCTAATGTGTGGTTTTTACAGGCTCATTCGTTATGTAGTGCTGCGAGTTGTTTATTAAGCTGGATATCTATCCTCTAATGTGTGGTTTTTACAGGCTCATTCGTTATGTAGAGCTGCGAGTTGTTTATTAAGCTGGATATCTATCCTCTAATGTGTGGTTTTTACAGGCTCATTCGTTATGTAGTGCTGCGAGTTGTTTATTAAGCTGGATATCTATCCTATAATGTGTGGTTTTTACAGGCTCATTCGTTATGTAGTGCTGCGAGTTGTTTATTAAGCTGGATATCTATCCTCTAATGTGTTGTTTTCGTTTGCAGGAACATGATTGTTTACGTGATTTTCTCAGCTTACGAAATAGACACACGCATAAAAAAATAGGTTTGAGGTAATGTGATTTAAAATAGCCAATCTTTTTACCCATGCGTTGGCTTAGTTTTCACCTTTATGGAATAGTAATAATAACACGTTTTCGAACAACTGGAAATAATATCAATATCCTGTGCCGGAAAAATGAGTTCATGTTATTTTACTAATAACATGAACTCATTTGAAGTGTAATTATACGTAAAAAGATGTAAAGTTTCGCTGGGTAAAGAATATGTGAGACGATGTGAAGTGTAGATAGCAGAAGCGTGTCAGGCAAAGTGTACAATTAAATAAATATTCTTGTCACCGATACTTGTAAATAAGAATTAACAATTATTTATGACATGGCAGATGGACTCAGTTTTCTAACAAAATTCAATTAGTGGCCTCGACAACACTAGTCCCTCAAGTAAATGGCAACCTTCATTAACGTTAATTTAAAATTGAACTTTAAAAAGAGAATTATTGAATACTGTAGTTTCTCCAGACTAGCTCAGCGTATCCCAGATAAATAATGCGAGGGCGACCGTGGTTTAAACTGGTAGGCCCAGTTCGTCTCTGCTTCATTACAATTAATCTATGACTTAACTGCATTGAATGTGGTACAATGAAATCTGAAATGAATGCAGCAAGACATCTTCTTGATGCCTTACCTTAGTTATACTCTTAGGCCTATAGTGCAATTACAGTTCCAACACTTAAATCCACACCGCGGTAGTTCGACTTACAAAAACCTGTGAAGATAACGCAGGCGGTGACGGATATAGGCCTGCTTCTCACTGTTTTGGCTCACTCGTCTTCGTCTACGTCGAGATGGCCTGTTTTCAGGTGCGAACTCGGGGCAAAACCTTCATTCATGCTGACATCACGTGGTTCATCGCCCTGCCGTCGGAAACCAAGATGGCTGAAATCTCATTTGAAAAGCTTAATTAAAAACGCCTTCGAAAACCAACCAATCATGAGAATGGTAGACGCAAAATTACTCATTCAGCAAATAAGTTGCTATGGCAACGGACCAACAACTGCTCAAAAACTAGGTCCTTATAAATACATTACAAATACAGAAAACTCTTAAGACATATAAATACTATGCAAAACCAAATAAGTCATAAAATAAACTGAACAGTTAATTTACGTAATAAGTGACATAATTATTGTGCCAAGGCAAAATAAATGTCATGAAATAAAGTTATGCCTTGAATTTACATAAATAAGCAAATCATTTGAATTTTGTATACTACACATATTCACGACGTTACAAAAGTTTATAAGGTTTTTTTATCTATTTTAATTTGTTTATGTAGTGAAAATTTTGTGGTAATTTTGTTTCGGTATACTCAAAAAAACCTTACGTGGATTCGGTATTCAGTTCAGAAGTACTACTGTAATAAATACAACTTTCAATGTGTATTTTATTTTACGTACTGAAAATACACAAAATTATCTTTAAAATATAATTTATGATACGGAATTCGACTTGATCACAAAATGGCTACTCTAAATATCTCTGCTGCGGCTGCACACATAATCATATCTTTCCTGCAGTCATGTGTGCATAGATATACCAAGCACGCAAGTGCTTTGTGATCTCTTCCACGTCTAAACTTGAGCAATCGTGTAAAAGTATGCCTATTCAGACATATATTCGTGAATACATCGTAATTCTGTCTCTCTTCGTATACACTGTTTGTATGTGCACGCATGTTCTGGTCCCTGTTTCTTTTGCCCTTACTCGGGAAAGCATGCGACCGATATATACTTCTGTAGTCCGTATTATCTGGAACCTTCCATGGTGCAGTTTTAATTATTTCAAAGTGTATACCACTTAGGTTGCTAAGGTATATCTGCATATCCTACTTTAGGTATGATGGATATTTTGAATCTAAAAAAATGCGTGCAAGTTTACCAAACGTAAATTCACTCTGTGGGCTGTTGTAGAAATGCGACAGAATTATAAGAATGAAGGAAATATGTTTATTTTAAATTTATTTTTCTCAGGGAATTACTCTATGTATCAGTGAATCATACCAGGGTCGTCGTTCGTGGTACGGTGCTGTTCTGAGAGCTTACTTGGAAACTTGTTTACCTCGATCAATATTGTTTGGACATTTTTGAAAGTTAAACTATGGTTTGATGAAATGTGCAAGAAAAATGCATTGTAAGTAATTTTTCTCTACCATTAAATTAAATATATGAAAGTAAAAATAATTAAATATGAATAAGTTATAAGTATAAAATATAACACGTGCTGCAATTATAGATATAATTTGTAAGTCCTAACTTTCAGTGGTGTATACACATGCAAACCGCATCAAAATACCTAATATATCTTAAGCGTTCACTTGTATAGTTGAAACATGAATATCAAAAAAATGAAAATAACTCATTCAGACTAAACGATCGAAAGAATGTTACTAACCAAAACTTTAAATGACGAACCAGTGATTAAATACCGAATGATTCGACCGGTTTGTTGACTACGATTTTCCCTGCACACGTGATTGAATAGAGTATAAAAGTTTCCATCACAGCAAGTATGCCAAAATAGGTTAGTAGCGATTTGTACTCGTAAGTACCTACGCCGTGATCCGCACTTACACTCTACATTTATTTTTCAGTACCTTTGCATGTAAACACTTCCATTATACGAGCTGTTCGCGATTTGTTGAGATCTTTTGAAACCCCTGCTCAGAAACTAATATTTTCGCCTATTTTGTATCCTTCCATGTATGTAAAATTGCAATTACTATGGACCCAGTCACTTTACTGATGCGTGTGTAAAGTGTAACTGAAAAATTTTTACGAGTCATTTAATTTTTCAGCACTGCTGCCAACTTTACTGGGGATATGCCAGTTGGTAAATCCTTTAAAATATATGCAATTCAGAACAAGACAATTATTAACACTGATTTAATCAGTGTTTATAACCTGAAATATATTATAGTATTGGCGGAATTAGACCGACTAACTTTGTGACGTAATTCCGTATGAAAAATCAAGTAAAAATATAATTTTAACTATGTAATTTTAATAATTTTAGTGAAGACTTAAGGCGCACAATAGTACGATAGGAGTGAAATGTTACAACATTACAGCTGACGTTTCCTGACCTGTTTTTCTCTCTTCATAACAGTATTTCCAGCTGTTTATTATATTACTTTGAGGTGTTTTAGATAAATTTTATGGACTATTAAGTGTAGCTTATGCGTGTTTTTAAATTATGTTATTTGTATAATGTGAATTAGTTGCGATGCTTGTGTTATTATGACAAACTGTAAACGTTATTTTCGTTATGCGACAGTAATTAAATTACCTGGCGAAATAGTGTTGCTAAATTACTTTCTTTCATTTCATATAAAAAGTTCCACGAGGTATTCAGATGGTAATAGAAGTTTCGTACTGCTGAAGTTACTAAGAACCTTCCGTACATTTTCTGTCATATTTCATTACTTTGAATAATTATTTCGTCTTTTGGTACAGTTACATTTTTATTATTTAAAAAACTGAACACCTTATTGATTTGAGAGTTATTTTCTTAAATTGAAAATTTTGATATTTTCTTAAAAAAAAACCATATGACTATAAGTAATTTAGCTGACACTTTTACACTTGACAGCCTAAAAAACTGGTATAGGCGTGCGTATGCAAATAGCAGAGGTATGGAACCAATCAGAGTTACGCGATGCGGTCGGTAGCACCTATAAAAGACAACAAGCGTCAGGCAAAGTTGCTAGATCGGTTACTGCTGCAACAAAGCAGGTTATCAAGATTTAAGTGAGTTTGAACGTGGTGTTATAGTCGGCGCACGAGAGATGGGACATAGCATCTCGAAGGTAGAGATACAATTTGGATTTTCGCGTACGACCATTTCACGAGTGTACCGTGAATATATGGAATCCGGTAAAACATCAAATCTTCGACATCGCTGCGGCCGGAAAAATATCGTGAACGAACGGGACAAACGACGACTGACGAGAATCATTAAACCTGACAGACGTGCAACCCTTTCACAAATTGGCGCAGATTTCAATGCTGGGGCATCAACAAGTGCCAGCGTGCAAACTATTAAATAGACCATCATTGATATGGGCTTTCGGAGCCAAAGGCCAACTCGTGTACCGTTGTTGACTGCACGACACAAAGCATTATGCCTCACCTGAGCCCGCCAACACCGCCATTGGACTGTTGATGACTGGAAACACGTTGCCTGGTCTGACGAGTCTCGTTTCCAATTGTATTGGGCAGACGGACGTGTACGGGTATGGGGACATCCTTATGAATCCATGAACCCTACATGTCAACAGGGGACTGTTAAAGCTGGTGAAGGCTCTGTCATGGTATGGGGCGTGTGCAGTTGGTGTGAAATGGGACCCCTGATACGTCTAGATACGACTCTCACATGTGACAGAAATGGTAAGCATCCTGTCCTGTCATCTGCACCCATTCATGTCCAATTTGCATTCCGACGGACGTGGACAATTCCAGCAGGACAATGCGACACCCCGCACGTCGAGAGTTGCTACCGAGTGGCTTCAGGAACACTCTTCTGAATTTAGACACTTCCATTGGCCACCTAAAACACCAGAAATGAACATTATTAAGCATATCTGGGATGCCTTGCAACGTGCTGTTCAGAAGAGATCTCCACCGCCTCGCACTCCTATGGATTTGTGGACTGCCCTGCAGAATTCATGGTGTGAATTACCTCCTTCATACATTCAGACATTAGTCGAGTCCATGTCACGCCGTCTTGTGGCACTTCTGCGTGCTCGCGGGGGCCCTACATGATATTAGGCATGTGTACCGGTTTTTTTTGCTCTTCAGTGTATGTCAGTGTAGTATATGTAATATGAAACCCTAACACAGTAAGCCGAAAGCCGACATATTTAATTGCCTTATTCATAAATATAAGAGTTAAAGTCACAAGACCAGACTAGAATGAGTGACCATCGATTCGGTCTTAACAACATGGGAGAAATTATTAAAACATTTATTCAAGAAATTTATTCGATAAGCAAAAATATTATTCAGGAATAATTATTTGGAATTTTTTCATCATAACTATACGTATTGTGAAATAAAATCTTAGCCTGAATATTTCCATAATTATAGTGTGTTGTTTATATTAGCCATATTCCCGACTAACGAAAAATTTTTGAACAACATAATGCGAAGGGAAGATGCGGTTGAGTTTTAATTAATCGTTTGCGAAAGGTCTATAGTGACAGGGTTGTTAACAATTTGGCATTGTTCTTCGTGTTATTATTAGTTGTGCATTTTAATTGTCCTAGGGTTAGTTCTTGTCTTTTGTTTAGTATAACTGTTACAGTCAGCGGCACTTTATTGAGTTGTCCTCTATAACGCTGCAGTTGAGAATGAAGTTCCACCTTGGAGCCTTAAGACGGATTCGTAACTTCCAGTTAGCGTACGCACGTACGTACGAATAAAAGTTGAACACTGTATATTTACATGAATCCATTTACGTTCACACCTAAATATCTACTTAACGTGCGTGCGTACGTAAGTACGGCCGAACTCTCAACCAATTAGAATGTCCGATTTAATATGTCGTGTGATGGTTTAGGAATTTTAGAGCGACGCTGGCCCACAACCCCCCAACCCCCCCCTCTCATCATAACCAGGCGACATGTGGCACGAGGCAGGTGGTGGACCGCAGTTACACGTGTCTTGCTGCGCGTCCTGCTGTGTAGGCCTCCCTGCCACCCCCCTTCACCACCGTACGCCACTAGCCTGCCGGGAGATCTGTAGAGCACAGGGTTTTCTCGAGATATCAGCAAATTATTAGGTGTATTTAGCCTAAACTCAAAATATACGCACCACGGAAGGAATAGCTGACGAGCTGGATAGTGGTGCCGAGAACACCCCCCCGCCCCTCTTAGCTAACCACAGGACAAGGTGGAAAAGCCCCGGAAGAAATAGCTGACGAGAGTAAACTAGGGGCGAGGTACTACCCT
>NQII01003766.1:7964-28453 GCA_002778355.1 Clitarchus hookeri | reverse complement strand
GTCAGTAGAACAGCAGTCCAGTGAGACAGCAGCACCTACAGGCCTTTGCAAAAGGCCGCCCATCGCCGGAGATCACCCACCACAGCTGACAGAACCCGCAGCAAGAGCTAAGTATACAATCACCGTCAAAAGAAGCCCCCCTCCATCACAAAGTAGTTAGCAGTCAATCCGAGTAACCAAATTATCACAGTACCACACCTCTCCAGTGCTGATGTATTTCATTTGTGTTGAATTCGAGACAATATATTCGTCCTTCAAAATACAACAGTAAAAGACTAAATTATTGCAAACCCCTTAACCTTCAGGCGTCATATAGTCGGTGCCTGGGGACATTAACAACGACACTATAAGCCACTCTGTCTTCCACAAAGGCGATATAGCGTCAAGTAAAGCGGCTTCCCAACTGTGGGGCCTAAATACGTCAAGTTAAAGTGGCGCCCGGACGTGGGGCGCAACGCTAGTTAGTGTTATCATACATCAAGTTAATTTGGCGCACAACTGTGGGGCCCACCACAGACTAGCGTCAAGTTATACATTTATTAATTGAAGTAAAACTATTAAGATAAAGGCATAAATATATTAATTCTGTTTTATTCGGGCAATGATTTAAAATTGTACAATATTTTGTACAAAGCCTGTAAAGACAGAAAACAAAATAATAATCTCACTCCGCACAAAGATACGATTTTGATTGAATGTTTGCCAACAGAAGACGCGCGTACGTGCGTTACGAAGGGATTGTAAATCCCCTATAAGGCATTTTACGGGCAAGTCAGGGGGTTTGATTAGTTTCGCCTTCTTTCACCTTCTTTTCTATTACCTCCGTTGTATACCGCCTATTCAGTTACACTCTGCTTGCAGTAGAGCCTTTTTCTCGCTGTTATACATGTTCTCTGTTATTTTCATTGATTTCTGTTCCTTATGTACAGTGTACTACTTCATGTCGATAAAACACATTATCAAATCAATGAATCAGCGACCTGTTCGGAACACAGCAAGCTGGCGATGTACAGCGCTCGACTTGGCAAACAGTGATATGTAGTATTGAGGTGTGTTAACTTCAGAAGTAGCGACCACGCTTTAGTCATGTAGTCACCAAGCCTGGTTTAAGGACAAACTTTCGTGCAACGCGAAACGGAACTGACTTTCGAGTTACTGAGAGTGTACCCGCAGATCGAATGTGGTCTCCAACTTCAACCGCTGATAACATAATGTATTAAGTTGAATGCAGGACGGAAAATGGGCTACATACATACTCCCTCGGTTATCATCTGTGTGGTAAAAGTTTGAACGTGACTTAGTATAACGCTGCAATCTCTCGATTACCCGTGCCATCTGCACTGTAGTAAGCCTAATGTACGGAAGTTTGTCGTAATGATCACCGGTTCTTCAGTCATCAGAGAGCCTGGAATCGTGGAGTATACTTCGTGACTTTTTATCTCGATTGCCCGAAAAACATTGAAGAGTGTTTTTGAAGACAGCAAATGGAGAGTGACCTTCGTGCTATTTTTAATGAAGCACCGTGCACTAGTAGATCATGTTTTGCATAGGTTCGAAGCTCCGCACATAGTGAGCCAGTTATAGCTAACTCGCAGAATTGCAGAGATAACCGGTATTCCTCAGCTTTGTGTAATCCGTGCCAACGCTGATTACCATCACCAGTGCGATCTCTAGCTGTTTGCCATTTAGCTTCCTTCGTAGTTGTATGTTAGGGTCGTATGATGTAAATAAGGGCGAGTATAATGGCGTCCTGGTTGTATTGGATATGCACTGTACTTCACTGAAGGGAGCGATGCCATGTGGGCGAAGGTACCACAGCACAGCATAGTGCCTTCCTTCTACTCTGTGTCGTTGACTACGGGAAGCATATTCCTCGTTAGGCCCTGCTCTCGCCGTTTCCGTAGAGATGCCTGAGGCCTGATGCGAGACTTTCTTACCGAAAGGGAAACTGGCACCCTTTGGGTGCTCTGATCATCACTCTGCGGTCCCTCCCAGGGGGTGGGATGCAGACGCAGCTAGTCAGGGATGTGTCCGACTTATTGCCAAATCTAGTATCGTAGACTAAGCTGAAGCATGACCACGTAAATGGCAAATGCAACGTCTCAGATAACCTCTCTTGGTTTAAATAAACCCATTACCTCTTTGTGGTACTCTCGGATAACCTCAAAGCATCGAGGTTAACCAAAGTGGCCAACTCCCATTCGGCCCGCATGCCTCCCAGGTTAAGCTTGATGCACAGGTAATGGTGGTAGTTTCGGCCTGGTTGACTCCTTTGCAGTCAGACTTTTGGGCCCAGGCAGGAATTTTACAGTGAATAAATTCAACTATATGGTAATATATGA
Source organism: Clitarchus hookeri (assembly GCA_002778355.1). Lineage (NCBI taxonomy): Eukaryota > Metazoa > Arthropoda > Insecta > Phasmatodea > Phasmatidae > Clitarchus > Clitarchus hookeri. The sequence continues at coordinate 26,111 of NQII01003766.1, read as the reverse complement.
AATGTAGGTTGAAGCTTAAAGTTTGGTTCACAATTGAAAGCATAACAGTAACCACAGAACACAGGTCGTGTGCACAAGAAATGAGCGCCATGTTTTCTAACCTATTGATTCACATCTGAGCATAACAAGTCGTGTGCATGAGAGTTCCTGACATAGTGCACACAGAAAATTGTTGCATTTCATTTTTTATGCAGGCGCATGGAGCAACAGCCAACCAGAGCAGAATAAAGCATGTTCATCTAAGTTGTTTGTTTAAAATGGTGGGAAAAATATGCAGAAGAAATGCCACAATATAGAAATTTAGAGGATAGAACAGGTATCGGTTTACTATCACAAATTTGGAAAGGTTATTCACATTTTACCATTGCGAAAAGAAAAACTAAAAAAAAAAAGTTACAAGATAAATATTTTAAATCAGTACGAATTTTCAACCAAATATCACAACATTTAGGAAAATATATTATTTACCAACGCTGCCAAATTACTTCGGATTCTTCGCAAAATTTCATTGGCTAAAAATAATACATAAATATACAATTATGAATCAATTTCACGCAAGAATTCTGGAAGTTTGAATGTTCTACTGTTATGTCCTATGCTTTTTACCTATAGTTTTTTATTCTGAATCAACCCTTAGACCACTCTGTAGGTAAAATCCACAAATGTGATGGAAAGAAAGGACGAGCACTAACTGGCCTCTCTACCCTTATATTCGGTGGACGTCTCTCTGTGTATCCTTCCGCCTCATACCGAAATTAACTTGTTTACTTGATGAATAGTAACAACGCATCGATGATAAGTATTGAAAGAAATACTAAATGTTTAACTGTTTGTATTTTAGTAGCGCAAATTAAAATTTACTCTCCAAATAATACATAAACGGATGAAATTGCCTTCCTTTTTCCCCTGCAGAAATGACTGTTTCTTCGGATATATTTAATACTTTAATACTGTAAAATATTTGTTGTAATGGCTAAGGCTGTTCTTTAACCGGCGGTTTTTTTACATTTTAATTAACCCTGAATCAGAGGTTAAGTCGTTTCCAGAGTTTAATCATTTTCCTCAAAACCATTATTTTACTGAAACAACTGGTTTTATTTTATTTATAATATTAAGACAAATGTTTCTCTCTCTGTTTTTATAAAAAACGTAGCTAAAATAATTCCTGTGTTTTGAACGTATGCAACAGGAGTTATGTTGTTGCTTTGTTTTACCTACGTCTAACGCGATTCCCACACCCTTACGCATGATTCGAAAATCTGCCGGAATAACAATTTAAGAGTATTGTATTTCCCAAAAGTGACTTAAATTATATGTTACATTTTAAAAGCAAATCATGCCATTTTAGGAATAATTTTAAAAACAAAAATACTAAAACTTTCAATACATTTTAAAATGTATAAAAGTTCTTATCAACCTAGGGCGCCTCAATGTGTTTGGAATGTCGCGAACTGGCTGATGAATGAAGTATACTACCTCATAGTGTTCGTTTATGCGAGAATTGAAGCAACGTGGCAGTTCAGTATTTGTTACTGTTTATCATTGTGTGTTTTAGAAAATAGTCCTGAATTTTCCCCGCTTTTGAATTACTTTGCATAATAGTTTTGTATTAGGGAACAGGACTCTTTCGTTTACGCTGTCTTCGTCCTGGATAAATGTCAGTGCGACTAAGAGAATTGTAGCCACTTTTGGAGATAAGTTAACAGACAGCGTGAAAGGTAGTTGCAACCAAAACGAGTGTCAGCACTCCAATAAGTAACATCATGTTTATCCTCATGGAACAATGATAAAAAAAATTCACAAAAAAAAATTATAATGATAACTATGATTATTTGGAATTCGGATTACCGTGGTTTTATGACAAAAGTGTCATAACTAAGTTTTTAGTTTACAGAGAAAAGTTATCAAATGGGAAAGTTATTTCCAATAAACTGCTTTGTCGTCCGTGTACGTAACATAGTCGGTTATCAGGAAAGTTTGGGAATTACTTTGAAACTATATCACTAATTAAATAAAATAATTTAAAACAATTTAACCTATGCCCCTTCATAAAAAGTATCAATAAAATAAAATTTTAAAGAATAAAACATTATGATAGTCGCCAGTAACTGTATTTAGGATTTGTTACCGCGAAGCCATTAAGACTGTGTATCTTTAAGCAAGCTGTATTCGCCGATAGAGTGCATAGCCTTGCATCAGGCTGCGAACGCGAGTAATGGTTTAATCTCAATCATAATGGCGTTCATAAACAACGACGAGTAAAACTCTGACATGTATCCATTGTGCAATTCTCTGCTCGCTTATTGAAAAAAAAAAAAAAACAAGGTTGTTACATTTTCCTAGAATTACTCAAGCTATTATTGTCAAATTTGTCAGTATTGTTTCGGTAGGTCATCTAAAATACCATTTCAGCAGAATAGACTATTACTGACAAAATGTTGACCTTACATTGAGGTTAGTACGTACTACTGTACCTACTTCACTGGTAGACTTTTTCCAGCCTAGCTTGGAATGCTGGAAGTACATATTACAAGTATTAGGTATCCCATTAAAAATATTTTGGTCAGCCATTATTTAATATACTGGCACCTAGAAAAATAAATGTTTTCCGTCATATTTCAGGAAATACGCTACCGATTGTCACCAAATTGAGCATGCAATTAGTGATACGGTAAATCATCCAAATTAATACCAAATAAAAATTATTATCACTTCATTTTCAAAATTGTAGCCTTATATATCTGTATATATACACATGGAGCACCAGAATTCATGTGGAAAACTCACAGGCTAAGAGAGGAGTTAAAAAAAATATGTTGATATAAAGAACATGGTGTCATAAAACGAATTCCCCCCCCCCTTTTTTTTCTCTTACCCAAACACCCCAAAAAATGAGTGAAGTTACAGGGCCAGATAGGCAACAAGCTCTATTCATGGTATAACCGACACGTGCATGGAAGTGGTCTTAGCTGCTGACATGTCAGTATGTTCTTACGAACGAGCTTTTAAGCCATTCATACGTGAAAGTGTCCTTGGGCGTAGCTCAATAATGAGTCATGATTAGGTAGAACACAATAGTATTATATGAGGTTTATTGAACATAAGGATTATACAATACTATTTACGTGACTGTTGATCGGGGGAGCTTAAATTGAATACCAAGATGCTTATTAAGTAAATTAAGGTTTATTGCCTCACGTCACTACTATTATAATCTAATTGGAAAGTCTCCACCTTGTTCATGCAGCCGGAGGCTGATTCTAGGAGGCGGTTAACGACGGCCGGACACACCCATCTTCCGTGGTCTTCTCTCTGGTCAGGTCGACGACAAAAGACGCCGCTCCCGGTGTTACGCTGGCCTATAACGGGCGCGTTGTTTAATATATTTAGGCCCCGTTTACTGGCTGGTGGAGGGATTTCTGTAACTGTCTTTCACAAGGTGTTGTTGCAATCACGAACGTACCCTGGTTTAATGTTTGAAGGTGTGATCAGGCAGGCCGTTCAGCTAAGGCCTGATCACTTCCTAACAATGTGCCTGCAGCTGGTTAGGAAAGCATGGCAGGTTTGACACGAGCAGAGCTGGTAGATATACACCTTGTGTACGGCGAAGCCAACACCAGCTCACGGGCAGCGGAGCTGTACCGGCTCATCCCTCATATGCTACATTTGTAGGGCTACGTCAAATATTGCGGCAGACAGGCTCAATGCCACATTCACATGCCGGTGGATTGGCAGAGTTGGGCCAATTCACTGGTTGGCCAGACCTTTATCTTCTAGACATCTTTATAAGGACATGTGAAATCCCTTGTGTGCAGTGTCAGTGGAAAATATTTGGTCGTACGTGACGTAGCAGCATGCCATTCTGTGCGAGCCACACCTGCTATTTTTTAATATGTCCGGGCGAACATGGCTCGTAGTTGCATATAGAGCATGAAAGTTACTTGCTGCTATTTGAAACAACTTTCGCAAACCCTCTGATATTAATAAACCAGCCATTATGTACACAATATTGCTGCCTTCAGTCTATCTGCAGTCTATTACTTGTTTGCTACACACAACACTGGATGTCTGAACTACGTGCAGTAACAGTAACAGTAACTTACAACTTACTTGAGGGAGAAGGGAAGGTTGGCGACCCCTGGTTCCTTATAAAAATCTCTTTCATTTTGAGCCCCTGTCTTAGTCCTGTAAGTCTGGCACACGAATTCTGGTCCACGGTGTGTGTGTGTTTATGTGGTGATTTCTATAAGGAAATAAATATCTGGAAATACCAAAGTGCCACACCAATTTCAAACAGATATGGTCTATCTTTTAGGAGCATTCACTCTAATTCACATAATTTTGTTTCTCACAATTATGTAAGATAGCACAACCTAAATATGAGCTTTCGTGCCATATTGTAGGAATAACCGAAATTTACACAATGAATTTGACATACTAATTACATTATTGCAAACCTTACAAAATTGTAAAGTTTAATTGATATGGCACGTATACTGAGATATATTGACATACACTTCGTAAGAATCAGGCTGCGGCAGAAGGAGAGAAACCCTGGTTTGGAAGCTACAGGAAAAACGTAGAATGTGCAGATTGAAACAAAACAGAAGACAACAGAAGGTGAGGCAGGAAGAGCAGAGAGAAATGTGGAGAGGTGAAGACGAAGGCCGAATTTTAGAGTTCGTTGGCGTTTCTTAGTTGGAGCCCAATTGTCCATCTCCAATAATTAAATGACACTCAGAAAAGGATTGGACATATAATTTTTAAGTGGCCGCCTCGTTATATTTCATGTTAAAAACTATTTATGTATATTGTAAAACTAAACAAAATGGAGCCCAACATGTCATACTGTACTGTTAATCTCTTTAATACATGTTAGCTGAAAAATAGCCTGCATCTACACGTATCTCAGTAACTTCTCAAACAACTCGTACTACTTTTGGTATTTAAGTGATACTATTGTAAGCTATCTGTAAGTTTTACTTACAAAGTTATGGCCTTATTCTTGTAGTGTTATTTGATATGTCTTTGATACTTTTAAAACCGGTTTGTATCAAACTGGACATACTGAAGGACTTACTTTGTGTAGTTAATTCACTATTGTCTGCCCGTCTGGAATGTTAACTATCGCTGACTCATTGTTCAATTTTCTGTAGCTTTCGACAGTAAGTAAATCAACGTAGGATTATATATACAAAATGCGAAGCATAGCACTGGAGACATCCTCAACAAACAGTTCCACACGAGTAAATTGCGTGCCGTATTTGGCAACCAGTGATTAATGTACAGGTCAGATTCCTGTACTGCATTCAAACATGCCGAAGGCAAACGTGAAATCGGCCTAAAAGTAAATGAGACATTACCACTGACATAAACTGTGTGACAAAGGTGTATTCCATTTGTTGGTATTTATTGAAACATCCTACTTACATATAGGTTAATATTTAATGAAAACAGTATTACACCCGTGAAACTAGTCATGAATAGTACAGTTACCGCGTTCAATATTTTACCAAATTTTAATCACGTCATGATTGAATTTCAGAATATCAAGAGTAATACAACTTAAAGTATGTCATAAAAGGGAAATTAAAAATAATATATCCTTGTTGCAAGGATGGACAATTTCTTTCAGAGTAATCGATTTTAAATTATGCGCCAAGTTAATTTCCATTATCTGTGGCATTTGAAATGTATCATGGAATGTGTAGAATACATATGCACATACGCAAGCAGATTTATTAAATTCTGTGTTAAATGCAGAATATAAATATTTTTTCCCAAAACGAACATGTTTTGGTGAATATCTCCGATAAAAATACGAAATGTTTGTTCGTTATGAACTCAATATTCGAAACAGATGAGCTAAATAAATTGTGATTCCGAATGAAACATTTTGCAAAGTAATTCGTAACGTGGACCACATTCGAGTTCGATAACATAAATATTGGGTTGCCTTTTTGAAGTATGGCGCAGAAAGTATAGCGTATGCCGATGATGGCCATTTAGAATGTTGTGCTCTCAGTTTGAACGAAAGGTCAATAATTGTACTAACGTGACTGGTGAGGCGATGGCAGGGCATGGCGGGGTCCCAGCAGGACTACGGCAGTGATGCATGTCCGCCCTCGGAGTAAACCCCATAGCCGCGCAGTATCTCCGTTTGATTAGAGGCGGCGGTGCCCGTGTGCAGTGGCGGCGTATATCAGCGGCAGCGCAAATCGTGATCGAGGTTCCGTGTTAGGGTGTCATAACGCCGCCGTTGCCGTGTCTCGTCCGCTGGCAAGCCCGCCTTCCCGAGGGCTAAATAGAGACAAATCACCCGGACTTAGCGCCGCACACACACCAAACTTTTTACCCACCCCACCTGGCCTGTGAGAAATGGACGTTTGTTTTGGGATTTCCACCCTCGGAACCTCCCGTTTTTATTTGAGAGGTCACCTGCGGGGGTGGCCGAGATAATGAAAATACCAAACAACGGGCGGCGGTAATCCCGTCAGAAAGGGTTTTAATACTGTAGAAAGCGCGTGATGAATTGCGCATGGAGGGAGAGGGACTGCAGTTTGCCGGGCGGAGGGGAGGGTTGAAGCCCTGGTGGATGTGGTGTTGCATCTCACCGCTGGACGCAGCGCTTTGCTTCACGCGCTGGCCCGCTTACAACTGTCCTCTGCTACAATATACCAGCTTTCCAAACAAATCGCCCGCACTGCCTTGCCGCTCCGAGTTCATCTAGTGATTGCGCACCTATGCACGCCCACGCTCCAACTTCTGTCACACCTGCCTATCAATCTGCTCCGTAGACGACGAATAATTCACGTTGTCGTATATACACCGAGCATTTCATTTTGAAAATAAACACGACGTTGCATTGTCGCACACAAAATTGTACTAGTGCGTTGGAATGTTCCATTTAAAACATGTTAGGTGCATTTTTATTTGATTCTTAGTTTAGACAAATTTTATGTTTAGTATTTAGGACATTTCTATCACAAATATGTATTAGATATTCTTGTTACTGATGTATTATTATAATACAAAGGAATGTTGTAAATTTGACTCATGTGCATAATGATGCCGTAATAATTATATTTATAACCTTATGAATACGTGAAAGTTTTTAATGACTTTTCAATCCGGTAATTAACTATAAAGGCCCAACTACTTGAAACACATTTTTCTTTGCACAGAAACCAAACCGGTAAACATTTCGCATTCATCTGAGGACGTTTCGATGTGGTTCTGAACTTGTGATAATTATACGGCGGTGCATCAAAATTAGAAATTAATGTCCGATAATTCTTGTGCAAGGCGCTGTCAGCTTGAGCAAGTTAATGTTACGCCAATAAAAACTTTCAAGTCTAGCATATATTTTAAAATTTTTAATAATAGCAATTTTTATTGTACAACATTCGACCCTCGTTTCTTTCTTTATTTTCATCTGAGGTCAGACGCCTTATATACATTTCCACCTACTTTCGCTAAACGTATCACCTCGCAAAGTTATAAACACGAATTAAGTGACATTTTGTATAATAACACGCATGGATAACAAATAGCGTGAAAGGAAACTGTATTAGTAGCACCATAAATATTTTAAATCTCATTCCGTAAAAATGGTCGTTGTCAAGAAGAGACTCGCTAGATATGTCTTCTCTATATATTCTCTACTTGACATTTATCTGCCTCAACCACCAGCCCACAATTTGTTTATCTCGATAGTGTTATGTCTGACCTTGATTACTTTCCGTTAGCCTGTTCCTGGGGACGAGCTCTCCGTCAGTAGCATTAAGTTTAAGATCCAAGGTTTTAGAGCGACCTTTATATTTAATTTCATTCTCCGTCTGCCAGAAAGAACACGATTTCGTTGTCACGACCTTGTAATTATTTATTTGTGTTATTTTTCCCAAGTAAGGCAAGTAATGATTCTATGTGTGTAGGGCCATTGTTCCGTTTACCCCTCTGGCGAACATGTGTGTGCCCAACATACTTCAAAAGAAATTCCTAGCATTTGGACGTTTCTGTACCTTAAGGAAATAGGCTTGTGATGAGATAAACACACCGCGTTTCTTAAATGCACAAATAACTTACACGCAGTTGCAAGTTTTTCCATGTAAAATGTATGAAATCTCTTTCTAATATCGAAAAATCTTTAAAAGTGGAAATTGGTAGTAGCTTCAAATGTATCTTTATTTTTCTAGTGAAATGATATGTTATTTTCGAATACTTATTTTTACTGAAAATATAAGTTAATTTTTAAATGTTTTATTATACTGGTACAGAAAATAAAATTTAGTGTAAAGTGAAATAGAAAAAATTATGAGCGGTTTTTCTTTAACTAACCCATTTACCACCCTCCCCCCCCCCACAACTATTCACCTTTAAATAAGCTCTTTCATTGCGTAGTTTTTCAGAGCGGGTCGTCAGAAAACTTAAAAAATGTTTATTTTGTAAAATACTTAACTTATTATCACCGAATATAGGGTATAATCAGTATTTTTTAAGATATTTGACATATGACGTATATGCTATAGATGCAAACCGAATTTGGCAAGCTCCATCTACCTCGTGAGAAAACTACATTATTGGAATGTAGAGCAGCAAGAAATATTAATGTGTGTGTATACATATACACACACTGGAGGGCCAAAAAAACTGGTAACGGCGTATGCAAATAACAGAGGTATGGAACCAATCAGAGTAACGCGATGCGGTGAGCAGCGCCTATATAAGACAACAAGCGTCTGGCAAAGTTGCTAGATCTATTACTGCTGCTACAATGGCAGGTTAGCAAGATTTAAGTGAGTTTGAACATGGTGTTATAGTCGGCGCACGAGAGATGGGACATAGCATCTCCGAGGTAGCGATAAAATTTGGAACATCGCGTACGACCATTTCACGAGTGTACCGTGAATATCGGGTATCCGGTAAAACATCAAATATTCGACATCGCTGCGGCCGGAAAAAGATTGTGAACGAACGGGACAAACGACGACTGACGAGAAACATTAAAAGTGACAGACGCGCAACCATTTCTCAAATTGGCGCAGATTTCAATGCTGGGGCCTCAACTAGTGCCAGAGTCTGAAGTATTCAACGTACCATCATTGATATGGGCGTTTAGCGTTGCTGACTGCACGACACAAATATTTACGCCTGGCCTGGGCCCGCCAACACCGCCATTGGACTGTTGATGACTGGAAACACGTTGCCTGGTTTGACGAGTCTAGTTTCCAATTGTAACGGGCGGATGGACTTGTACGGGTATGGAGACATCCTCATGAATCCATGGACCCTACATGTCAACAGGGGACTGTTCAAACTGGTTGAGGCTTTCTCATGGTATAGGGCGTGTGCAGTACGCCTAGATACGACTCTGACATGTGAAAGATACGTAAGCATCCTGTCCGATCATCTGCACCCATTCATGTCCATTGTGCATTCCGACGGACGTGGACAATTCCAGCCGGACAATACGACACCCCACACGTCGAGAGTTGCTACCTAGTGGCTCCAGGAACACTCTTCTGACTTTAGACACTTCCATTGGCCACCTAAATCACCAGACATGAACATTATTGAGCATATCTGGGATGCCTTGCAACGTGCTGTTCAGAAGAGATCTCCACCGCCTCGCACTCCTATGGATTTGTGGACTGCCCTGCAGGATTCATGGTGTGAATTGCCTCCTGCATACCTTTAGACATTAGTCAAGTCCATGCCACGTCGTCTTGCGGCACTTCTGCGTGCTCGCAGGAGCCCTGCACGATATTAGGCAGGTGTACCAGTTTTTTGGCTCTTCAGTGCATATATATATAAATTACTCAACTGATTCCGGCCTTTTTTTATGCAACTAGTTGTGTTGAATGGACCATATACCAATATACTTTTAATAAAGTAACCTGTATTTTGAAAACGATGCCCTTATGAAATTGTAATTCTATTATGTGTATTTCTGGATGCATTCGACACAAATCATCCGAACATTTCACTCTAGTAGTAACTGCGGAGAGCATTATAGCCTGAAGCTTTATTGTACGTAGTTTCTACCAACACAATATGAAATGCATTTTCCTCTCTGTGAGGCACTGTTAGACCAGTTTCCACTAGCCTTGACTTATATGTAATACAATTTAGTTTTATAAGCTGTCTGGAATTTGTAAACAGACATAGTAATCTATATAAAAGAATGGGCCTTTAAAATTATTTTGAGGAACTCTCATGTCTATGTAAGTATTTGACTGACCTTCTCTTAAATGGATTTTATGTTGTCAGTGCGTGGGATGTTTTACCTTACTTTCCTGTGGGAAGAAAGAAGCATGATATCACCTTACAATTTTCTTATATTAGGTAAATTTTTACGGAGGTTTGAAATTATTTGATGGTCAGTGCCTTGGGAAAAATTCAGCACGAACTACGAGCAGCATGCAGATATTTTAAGAATTATAATTTTCTACAAATTTCTGTGAAACTGACGCTACAATTACTTTACAAAGAAAGTGATTTCGATTTGGTTATCAGTATGAGTTAATACTAATCGTATGAAAAATTTCGCACATCTATGAACCATCCTCTATATTAAGTTGGTTCAACTGCACAGGAATGTAAACGTCCGATCTGGTTATTTACAATGCACGAACAGAAACAATGTTTTTATGACGTAACCTGTTTAAATTTACGCCATAAAGACTTACATCAGAAATCATGTCACATAGCCAACGCTAAAAGAGTCATTAAAGTTCGAGCTACTGGAACCTCCTTTTTTTCTTGATAAACTTTCTTCAGTTTGTATAAGTGGCAACACTGTGCTTAGGATGACACCATATACATATTATCTTTCGCACAGAGCTCACATAGTTCTGTTCCCAGCCCATTATTCATTCGTGTATGCATTCTGCAGTTCTGTTAGAAAATTATACAACTGTGTCTTCTCAAAGAAAAAATTGAACTGAATAATTGTACTACAAAACAAATGTAATACCTAAGTTCGTGCGTACATACATGCTAATTAATGCACATCAACACAGCACAAACGACACGTCACTTTAGTCAGAAGTGAAATATTTTTAACGGATGATGTATATCTAAACTGCTCTTACTGTAGCGATGTACACGCGTGTTTTTGCAGTTACATGGTTTTGTCCTTCCACCACGATGGACCCCGCTGATGTATTACACAACCACTAGATATGTTACCGATGACAGCTGATGGCGTGCTGTTCTGTTCTATGGAAATGGAAGTAAACATTTCTTGCGAATGTATCACCGTAATTATTTCGGATGTAACATGGCGTATCGGGAAACTTCACGTAACTGCATTGTTAATTATATTATATTGATTATTACGGGCATCGTACGAAGTGACTGGAGACGAGAAAATTTAAACTCTACTCTCCAAATACGTTCGTCCGTAATTTCTATAGACCACGTACCGCACGTTTTCTTGTTAGCATTTCTGTTAGAGAATTTACTAAACTCCAAGTTTGCACAGTGTGCATGAAGTTAAAACTATATTACCTGTAGTCTAGGCAGTGAAATGGGGCGTACTGCACCAGTTTAACTGCCGTACAGAAACCCAGTATTCTTTTCAACCCATTTAAAACCCATGCAGTGAGAGTGTGCAGGGCTGCGGCGTGAGAAAAGAAGAACGCGACCTGGACATAACCCAGACGCGGCTGCCACTTCAACCACACGAGGATATGCGTTAAGTGGTCTCTCAGCCGCGATCTGGATCTCCCGTCATTGAGAGTACACTGGCTCCTGTACGGTAGTCTTGGTTCTGGGGCAGTTTATCCTATCACTCGACAGAATAACGTGGAAAAAAGTGTCATGTCGTTTAGTGCGATTGATTGATAATAAATTTACTTGTGAACGAACTCTCAGAGAACATGAATAAAAAATAAACATTTAAGAGGATTTATTTAAAGAATGCTTGAAATTGTTATTACAAAAGCACAGATTTTGTCAGTGTAATTAAAATATAGCAGTAATATAGACTTCAAAATAAAATAAAATAATATTATTAGTTTAAGAAATTTTTGTATTAGTGTACAATAACTAATGCCAATCTATGTTGTAAAAATAAATTATTATGTAATTTGAACTAAGTTTACTTTGCGGTAATAAACGGTAGAAATATAAATAAGTAGTACTTTAGTAGTAATTTAATTGGCTGTGATAGAAGTAAGAGAGCAAGACTTGTAAAAGGCGGCGGAATCTAAGAAAATGGACGAATGATGTAGCAGAGCAGGAAGCACGTGGTGATGAGGTGAAAGGCCGTGTGGTGTTGCAGTTGTCCAGTTACGCCAACCCGGTCACTTCGAGCACAGCGAATATGGCTTAAGTCAAGAGTGCAGAGCCACGCGATTTACTCGTTAGCTGGCTGGCCGGAGAGGATTGATAGCTTATCAAGCTGTTCGCCGCACTCACACAAGCACACTAACACACGCGCAACTTCTGCAATTAGCGGTCGCTGTCGAGCTGCAAGGAAGGAGCTGCAGAGGGGAGTGGGGTGGTCTCTGCAATACGATCACGTTCAGCTTTGCCACTGAGCCGAGACGAGAATAGCTTCGCCGTGTCCATTACGCGCCTCGCTCGCCAATTACGGTGCACTTGCCAACTTGCCGTGAGTCAGAGTGCTCCAAACGCCTAACTATAAGCTTCCGAAACGACTTGCCATCTTCGTCTTTTACTATTAAAAGCCCGCCTCACCCATCATATTGCATTGTTTGCTTATTTTTTCCGTATTCAAATTTAGGATGATTTATTGAAAAATGTGACAATAAAAATATATCCATCATTACAGATATAACATATGAACTATTAATGAACATTTATCCAACAGTTAACCTAATATAAAATTGTATGTACCAACTAATTTATTCTCACTTTTCAATCACAATGAATGGATACCTAAAAGAACGAAATGTAATGCTTCTATACTGAAACATTTTCAGTAATGACCCTGACTCTTTTGTTATTGCACTTAAACGAACAATTGCTGTATATGGAGCGATACAGCCTCTTAAGACGCCAGTTTTTATACCTTCCATACATGCCACACGAAATTAACTAACGGCGACGTCTATAACCAATCTTGATATAAGTTTATCTACAGATTTCGATGTTAAAGATTTGGATTCTAGGCAAGCTGTGGGTGTATCAGCACGATATGTGAGCTTATGTTAGTTTATTTTGCCTCCCTCTCACTCTCATCGCCTATCCGATTAACATGTCACAAAAATGGGGATATATATATATATATATATATATATATATATATATATAGTAACTGTCAACACATTATTATAATTTCTGAAGGACGACTTTTAATACATTTTTTTACAAAACTTCATGAAACAGGAAATTAATATTTGAATATTTTTGACTATTTAGATGGTCGTCAAACTCGTGTAATTTGTTCTAACATTCGACTAAACCTTGTCTGTAATAACTAGTCATATCTTAACTATCCACCTTAACTGGTAAAACCTTTATTATAAGGGCCAATGATTTTCCGCGTAAACATTAGAGTGCAAACAGTGGCCTATGTAGACACTTGCAGATTATCTGTTATTAAACAGCGTAGGCAAAGGTACTGCCAGCATTGCTGGATAGGCTGGAGAAGTGTACCTGTATTGCGGGTAACGTCACTGCTAGGCGTGCAAGCCGCGCTGTGCAGGATAGTGCCGAGGTGCTGGGAACAGCGACTGCTCAGTGCGGCCCCCGCACGCCGCAGCAGAGGAAGCAGAGACGCCGTCGGCGTTAATGGAATTGTCAGGTTCGGCGCACGTTCTCCCGGCCGTGCTGTGATCTATACACGTGCTCGCTATTGTCCCGGGCCGCTGGCCTGCCTTCGCTGCGTCGTCCAGCTACGCAGTACCCACACACCAACTGGCGTGACGGTTCCTCAACCTGGTGCCTCAGACTGCGGTGTAGTGTGCTTGAAATCCACGAATTGTTTTACAAAACTATTAAACATGCGTCATATGTGCAGACTAAGCCAGTCCATTACTTTCAAGACACAACGCACATTAGAAACACGTGGTTAAACATGGCTTTTACAAACCGCTATATCTTAAAAGACATGCGTTATACACGTACAAAAGTACTCAAAGGTCATGCACTGAACCTAGCTACAGACGTTCCACTAAGGATATGATACGGTCACTACTTGTACTGCCATAAGTACAGGCAGAGAACACTGCTCGCCAGTTCAGAGGCTTGCGCGTAGCGGGGATGGCGCCCTTGATGCACGCAGCAATGTAGCCCTTATAGCTCCCTCGCTTCTCGGCCTCAAACTCGTTTGTCAGCACCAGGTAGGCGGCGCCTTTAAATGCAATCTATAGTGAAACATCTTCATCAGCTCCAGTTTACGCATGGCTGTTATTGAGCTGAATTGGGACGGGTCCTCGCAATGTTGCGCTACATTCCCGAGCAGCTGAATTTCCTGAAAGTTGGATCTGTAACAGAAGGATATTATTACGCACGATGTAAGCCAATGGAATGTCACTTTGCACTTATTTCCTTTCCCTTAAGAAAATTGCGCAGGTAAATGTAGTTTTTAACCATTTTGACAATTGTTTTCTTATTTTCGAGCATATTTAATAGGATAAAAGTAAAAAGTAGCATAGTCGATAGCAGTTTTTTTTACCTTTCCTAGAGGAAAATTGTATTGCAATAATCGAGACCTACTGAGGTGCGCGTATGCACAATGTTCTCTGATTGGCTGCGCCAGGCTCTAGGAACGGGCCTTGTGTCTCATTGGCTACTGCATTCTGCGAAAGGATTCCTATTGTTTAGACTGCTGGCTGGCGACTAGGTTCTTAGGAGCTGATTGGCGAAAGGTGTTCCAACACACTGCTAGTCAGTATCTCCATTCTGGTGGACCACGTACGAGCGGCTGCTTGCCTTCTGTATTGTTAGTTATTCTGCGGTGGAGGTATCCTCCTGTCTTCGCGTGAGACGGAATTTGAGGCGCGCTCTTTCTTGCAACACTTCATGTTTTACATTACGTGTTAATTTTAAGTGTTACATTGAGAGAAAGGTTTGTTCCAGCAAACAAAATATTGATTTGTTTAATGCAGAAAGCATATTGTGTTGCCCCAACAAAACATTTTGTTGAGTAAACGAAATTTGAAAAGTAGCTAATTAAATTTTGTAATGAATTAGCAAAACTCCGTTTTGGGCCAAAATAAATTGTATTGTCAACAAAATATTTAGTTAAATCGACTGTATATATTTGTTTGGCCTCCTATTTGATTGCCTTCCTTTGGACATACAGCTCTAGAGTTCGTTTGCATTTTTGTGACAATTAGGAAACTAACAGTACTTGGTGTATATTTTGATGTTTAAGAATGGTATAAACATTTTAATTGAACAAGTTGAAAAATAAACTAAAAAATAAAGCTGCAATACTTGCTCGCGTTGTCCAGTATTCAAAATTAACTTATTTTGAAACATCCATGTCTTACCAGAAGTCACTTCAGCTAAGGTTGCTTAGGACTTGGCGCTCATCTGCAAACTATCTACGTTCAAATCCTGGCCAGGCTTTCTGTTTTTCGTATTCTAACCGAAACTCTTTAATGTACGTAGAGCCAAACAAATAGATAATTACACCAACGAAATCATTATTTGGGGCAACCAAATAAGAACAACAAAATATATTGTTTTCAACCACATAATATTTCACTGCCCCTGTACAAACAATTAATTTAGTTGCGCCAAATAAACTTTGTTTGATATCACCAAACCTTTTTTTCTGTGTAATAAGAAACATTTCGTATAATACATCAGTAGTGTTTTAGCCATTTGCCCCAGTGTTCAGTCTAGATATAATGTCTAATGTATAATGAAATGCTTCGTGTATAATGAAACTTGACATGAGGTTCTCACCTGAAGCAGAGCCACGCTAGATGAGAGAAGAATGGCGCTAGTCGGCGCCAGCTGTCCTACCTGAGGGACTTGCATGTCGCTCTGGACAGCCCAGTGAACGTGTAACGTGGGACGAAGTGGAGGTAGAGACGTAGTGCAATGTAGACGGGAGAGTCCCGAGAAAACCCCCAACACCATGGCAGCGTACGTAGCACTCCCCAAATAAGAATCACTCCGTCTGTAAATTTCCTCCTGCCTCGACCAGTGATTGAACAGGAAACCTGAAAATTGAGAGGCCAGTGATTAATCAACTGAGCCAACCGCGGGTCCTTAACGTATAATGATGTTGCAAAATGTCCTGCTGTTAGTAACGTTATTGTACGTTAAGAATTCAGATATATCATTACTTCAGTGTATGGTCAAAAGGCAAAGGACTATATTGGCATTTTCGAAATATTTCATCTTGACACATTAAATCACACAGGAGTAAAAAAATCCAATATTTTTGCCTGCTACACACTATTTAGTTACGTACTTGTATGGTTACTCAAAAGTGTGTCATAGTAAAAAATGCAGCACTTTATGTAACTGTTCAACGTACAGATATTACGTGCAATGTCAGTCACAGTGAAGAGGGAAATATCGGTGGTACTGACGGAACGAGGGGGCGCAGTGATAAACCACTAGACCCTCACTCGGGGTGAAGCGGATTCGGTTTCCTGTCCGGCCATCCTGTTTTCGGTTTTCACTGGTTTCCCAAAACCTCTCCAGGTGAATAATGGGAAGGATCGTTTCTACCTACCAAGGTCTTTTCTTTCCTCGGCTTTCTGTAATGGCCTCGCCTTCGACTAGACAATCGGTCAAGTAGTTTTGTATTATGACTTAACTCTTTTTGAGTTTCACAAATAAAGTAAACCAAACCACTTTCAAAAGACTGAACACTAGATACATAGATATATCTATATATCTCAATGACCTTTTTTTCAGTATAAATTATCTCGAGTGAATTTATTTTTATATTTCTTTACAGTCCTTGTTTGATAAGTGGTTTCCAGAGTAGAAAAGATAGGAAGAATATTTTTAGTTTTGTAGGAGCCTTATGAGATCTCAAAAAAAAAAAAAAAAAAAAAATTAAAATACTTGATATTACAGCAAAAAAAATAATTTGCTTCGTGCCATTTTAGCTGAGTGTTGTGGGTCCGTGTGCTGCATTTGTCGTTTATGAGGACGAGTCGGCATGGATTTCCTTTCTTTTCCAAGCAGCAGCAAAAGTTCCGGCGTACCTCGAGTGTGTTCGTGTCCTATCCGTCAAATTAATTCTTTCAATCGCAAATATTTTAGTTTTGGGCAACGAAACGAACAACGTGTTTGTTTGGGACTATATAACCGCTCTCTGATATACCGGCGCCAATAAAAATGTGTTTGTGGTTCGTACTATTGGCAGCAGGTATTTATGAGACTGCAAAATGTAGTTTCAACAACGAGGATGTCTCCGCACGCAAGGACTTTCCACATCGGACGCTTAATGGTTCTTTTGTGTACAGGGGAGACATTAAAGCCACATCCTGTGCAAAGTCCTGTATACATGACACAGAAGCTGGATTCCTGCGGTTCACAACGTAAGTTTATTGAAGAACAAAGTGCTCTTGTCAGGTGCGCATTAGCCAATTCCTGTGCTGCGACAATGGACTCTCGGCAAACACGTGGCTCGGATAAGGGCCAGCTCATTGTTTACACGGATATGTGTTCTGGCATATAGAATGTTAATACATTTCTACAAATATGAGTTATTCACTGAAATGTTTACGGAAATGTGCAGTTAATATATGGAAAAGTGATCCAGTAATAAAGAAAAACACAGGTGAGATCGTTAAATGCAAAATACGCAAAGGCTCCGTATTTCCTGTACCTTCGAGATTCGGAAACGAACAATGCCAAGTTTGCACGAAGCTTTCTTTGCCACTGTGACCAGAAAATTATCGTGTCTGCGGCAATTGAGTTATCCACGCCACATAGACCTATTCCTTCAAACATCGAAGATACATACGTTACTAGAAATTGAAGAAGCTAGATATTCCACACTATATATTAACAGTTCATACCTGATGCTGCTAGAAGTAAGTTATAGGCACGTGGTGAGAATCATTGCCTCCATATCTAGAGATTTGTATTTTAATAACGCACCGAGAAGAAATATTTTAACTTTAAAAAAAGTATATTAATACATATACACTGAAGAGTCAAAAAAACTGGTACACCTGCCTAATATCGTGTAAGCCT
>NQII01003765.1:202006-243082 GCA_002778355.1 Clitarchus hookeri | reverse complement strand
CCATTATCCAGTGGGAGCGGCTCCAGTAGCGTGCCACAGACAGTCATTTCAGCTACCATCACCGCCATTATCCAGTGGGAGCGGCTCCAGTAGCGTTCCACGGGCAGTCATTTCTGTCGGCAGTTTACAATCTTCCTTCTGGAAATAACAAAAATCGCCAAAAAATTGGATTTTGTAGGAGTGTAATTTAGCTTAAACCTTTTTGTTGTGAACAGAACATTATTTTGTAGCATCCAGAACAGTTTATTTGAGACTAATAAATCATTTTTGTTCACCAAAAGTGTGCAAGTGTGGCATTGTGAATTCCCACACAACTGTCTGTAGCTGCACTTTTTTAATGTTTTTCAGTCAGTGCGCTTGCTAAAAATGGACCCGCCCCGTTTGTTAGCTTATTACAGATTTAAAAAAATGTCAACGAGTTAATCAATTTTCTGGAATCTAGTTGGCCAAAGTTTTGTTGTTTTTTTCTTAAGCGGAAATATTGTATCTTTACAACAATCGGATCGTTATGTGAGACATACAGGACGGTTAATGTAGCCCAGCTGTACTTGCTTTTCGAAACTCAACATTAGTTTTCCACATTACTAAGTAATTTTTTGTTAAATTTGATCTATTTTAACTATTGTATTATAAGAAATAATCTTGGCAAAATTTCAAGTCAAATACTTTATAAAATACGTAAATGTTGTACAGTGTTGTACAGTGACATTATCCCACGATTCACCGCCGTTGTTGCGAAGAGATAAGCTCTGCCTTGCAACGTCACGAATTTGTCCGCAGGCAGCGGTGTTGTTCTAGATAGTGATGATGTCGGTACGCGAGTAATTTGCCTCATTATACGAACTCTGTGCTAGAAACCGAAAAAAAACAACTTCCCGAAAAAAAGAGCATCACAAAGTAAAAAATAGGCAGAAGTACGCAAACCGGCTATTAATATTGAAAGATTCTAGAATTCACTGTGGTTTGAGAACATATATGCTGTTTATATTATTTTTTTATTTAGTAATAGGTTCCTGACTGACTAACTCACTCTCACATCGACGCACGACCCAAACCGTTAGATGAAAGATTATAAAAAACACGGGTGGCTTCCCTTAGGGTCTAGGAAACCACTACAAAAGGATGTTTCGAAATTCGACCCCTTATGAAGGTAAAAATAGGTTAAATGTGTTTACGATTACTTCTCAATAACTTATTAATCCTATTAGATGTGATTTATGCTCTTAGATTCAAAATGTAGCCTGTATAAGTACCTAAAAAATGAGTTCAGTATTTTATAATATTCAACCACTAAGAGTGTGAAAAGAGTTTAAATGTATTTTCGGATACTCCTCAATAGTTTATTATCCCGATGAGATATTNAACCACTAAGAGTGTGAAAAGAGT
Source organism: Clitarchus hookeri (assembly GCA_002778355.1). NCBI lineage: Eukaryota > Metazoa > Arthropoda > Insecta > Phasmatodea > Phasmatidae > Clitarchus > Clitarchus hookeri. Next base: position 241,696 of record NQII01003765.1, on the reverse strand, counting down.
TTAAATGTATTTTCGGATACTCCTCAATAGTTTATTATCCCGATGAGATATTTTTGTATTTTTAGCATGAATAGGTCATCTACACAAATATAAAAAAATCCATTTAGAATGTTTGGAATTTGAAACCGCAAAACGTGGAAAATGTGTAAAATGTATTGCTTAGGACTCCTTGATAGCGCATTAACGTGATAATATATCGTTATTCTCCGTTATTCAATAGTCTACCTATACAATTGACTAAAAAGTTATAATTTCTTAAATTTAATACCTTAGAGGGCGAAAGGGGTAAATGTCTTTCTGATGACTCCTCAATAGCTCAGTAACAGGATAAAATATTATGTTATTTGCAGTAAATTGTTGGCTATACAGAATACCTAAATACTAACATCTGAATTTTTCAAAATTTAAATCCTAAAGGAGGTGAAATATGTTTTAATGTGTTTCGATGATAAGTTATCTACATTACATGGTTTCTACGTCTATGACCTTCAAACCAAACACATTTCATAACGTGCATAATAATTGTGTACGTAATTTTTTTCGATGGAAAGTTAATTTGAATTGTGCCCATTTCAGCTGTAAAGTAACCATCGATGTGCTGTAACATGTTAATTGGTTTCTTGGGAGCAAAACTGCCGGAACTATAAACATGCAAATCACGTAGAGAATCGTAAAAATCACATACTATTCAAATGTTGAGGCAATTTATGTATACTCTGTTTTCACTAAACTTGAGCTTTTATTCACTACAATAATATTTCGTGTCACTTCAATATATTCNTTTATGTATACTCTGTTTTCACTAAACTTGAGCTTTTATTCACTACAATAATATTTCGTGTCACTTCAATATATTCTAATAGCATTAAAACTAGAAATTTCCCGAAGACAAAAATAAGTTAAAACCATTTTCAACTTGTGGTTTGGAAGGAACCCACAAAAAAATTAAAAACGGTCATGGATGAAGATGTAACGAGGATTAATTATGTTTACAAGAAAACAGTATAATAAAGTAGAAGCATAGTTGGCTTCAGTTGGTCGAAGGGTTAGAAATAAAGAACAAATGGGTGGATGGTGTAGTACATTGCAATGTGGAGAACATCAACAGCATCTCCCCTCCTACCTATCAACACACAATCTTTTCCTCAACCTACCCTCCTAACCTATCACCACACAATTTTCTCCTCAATCTACTCTCCTAACCTATCACCACACAATCTTCTCCTTAATCTACCCTTCTAACCTATCACCACACAATCTTCTCCTCAATCTACCCTCCTACCCTTCTACCCATCACCACAAAATCTTTTCTTCATTGTTGGGGCTCCTTTAAGTGTATATTATCCATTTTATTTAGAATTTTTTTTTGCTAATATTTACAATCAAAATTCATAACTGGACAATATAAATTAAAGACTGACATGACATTAAGGACTAATTGACGGAAATATTTAAATTTCTACAGTCTTAGTTGAAATCTCCTACGGTTACTGTAAATGTTATGTGTAAAGCCCTGCTGAAGAAGTTCTTCTTCCGGGATATTACTCCGCCTCATTCAAACAAAGCTTAAAAAGGATAGAAAATTACACCAAACTGACAGCATATCGCATCCGTGCGCACTTAGTGTAATAACATTTTGTATAAGAACTAATACTTACTAGGCATTACCAACTCACCTATTTTCTCTCTGTTTTATTCATATTTTTATAAACAAAATTTTGTAATTTATATGTAACGTACAAGTTAAAGCATATTTTAAAATAAGAATCTTTTATGTTTATACAAATATAAAAATTTTATAATGCTGGTCATATTTAGGAAAACACCAAGCATTTCATAGAAGGGATATTTTTCAAATGTTTTAATCAAAAAAAGTGTTAACAAACCACAAATAGACTATATAAGCTATCTGCACTTTTGCATGTGGGTCTGATATGATTAAAATTAAGCAATTATTACGGTTACGTGAAATGAATGATACGAGAAAAGAAGTTGGATTTCTAAATAACTGTTAATATGTTCCCTAATCCTTGACAAGATTGGTTTTTAAACATTGACTCTGAAAATACTCTTGTGGAGGAATGTTAGTAAATCTTAAATGACAGGGATACTTCCCCTTTAGTGTTACAGCCAAAATGCTGCAATGGCCTCGGGCTCTAAGCGAAGTCTTGGCAAAAATTTATCATCGAGGGTAAAATTTTTCAGTGGATGTGAACAAGGGTAATAAATTTTCATTACGTGCGTGCCGGTCATATTAAAATATTACCCTTTCAATTTTAAGAGGATGCAAATCGTCCACTAGTTCAGTTGTGTTATGACTAGGGGCACCTGTTTATCACGAAAAGATTCCAGAGCAAGTTGTGTTCCAAAGCCTTTTTATCTCAGAACCACTAAGGTGATTGGATAATTTGAATTGTTACGCGTCTTATGTGTCTACCCGTGAATCACGGACAGTCAGTATCGGAGAAACTTAATACTGATCGGCTCACTCACGTAACAGACTCTCTTCACACAAAGACAAGCGGCCAGTAGCCAAAAGAATAATGCAAGTGTCAAATAGAATATTTAAGTCTAAACTCCGCATTAATATATTCGCGAAAAACCAGTGGCTCTAGTTTTGACTGTAAATAAGACCAAGCGACAGTCACTAATGGTGGCCAGTAGAGATTTGCACTGAATCTCACATTGGTAGCTCTAAGTGATATGCTCTAGAGTGGAGTGGAAAGTGGAGATTTGGGCGGCTTTTAACACTGAGGTCTTGGCAGCCAACTAGGGTGAAGTCAGATGAGTATGGAGCAGCGCCGGAACGCAAGGCTGTGCTAAACGGGAGATCCCCGAGAAAACCCCCCGACCACTGGCACGATTCTCACATATGAAAATCCGGAAGCGACCCCACTGGGATTCCAACCCGGTTCGCTTAGGTGGGACAGGTGTAGTCTGACTACTACACCCATGCGGCCCCTACTATAAAGAAAGCTCATCTAGCACCTTTATAAACTTTATAATACTAGTATCTGAGGGCATAACCACTAATATGATTTACAAAGAGGCCTTCTGTAAATAAAATTTGTAGCTGCTTGGTGCAGATAGCGCGGGCAAAGCCGTGGACATAAGGCTTCTAAGACTGTATGCAGAAACATTAATACGTGTAGGAAGTTATGAGAGATATAGTCTGTGAATTTAAATGAGATTTTATACCACGCGTATATTTAATACGATGGCATTATAAATAATACCAACAACATTTATAACTCACTTTCTTTTCCTTCAGTAGACCTAGGTAAAATTATTTTGTTTTTGCGTTTCTTTTTTAATTTTAATAAATTACATATTTTCAACTTACTGTACCACGCAGCTTAGCCAGCCGGAAAGCCGGCCGGAGATTGAAATTTCTGTATCTCACAGATTAAAAATTAAAAAAAAATGTTTTTTTTTTACCGTAGTTTTGTCTACTAGGAATATTTCGTGTAGCAGATTCAAACTGCTTAATTTTTCTCGCTGCTACATTAACATTAAATGTGAATTTATAATCAAAATGGCGTGTTGTTGAAGACATAAATTAACCAAAGATATTACTGTGAAAGTTCTTCCTGTTCCAAGGGAATTGTAATTTACCTTTTGGTGTATGAAATAAATTTGAAGGCGTTTATTGGACAGTCTTCCTAAGCAAAAACCCACACATTTTCTTGTATAGTTTCAGAGATATTGGGCAATCCATTAACAAATTTTGCCCCTTTCATGTCTCTAGATATTAATTTTGAAATGTAAAAATAATTTTACGTTATAGGCCCTATTCGCAGCACTATGAAGCAAAAAGCATCGTGACATATCATACAGTTAAAAATATGTTAGTAATAATGCGAAAATTTATTTAAATAATATAATAAAAATTTTATATTAATACATATACAGGCGACGGACAAAATAATATGAACACCTGACACATACACAATATTTATTTATTAATAAGGTGTTGGGCCACCATTTGCTTTAAAAACAGCTGCAATTCTTCGCGGAATAGATTCGTCGAGTGTCTGAATAGTTTCCAAAGGATTGTTGTCCCATTCTTGTACCAAAACAATCACCAATTTCTTCAATGATGTTGGAGATGGAAATCTGCTCCTCACTCTCTGATCTAAAACTCCCCATAACGGTTCAATAATGTTGAGGACTGGCGATTGTTTAATGATATTCTGATGCTCTTCAAACCAAGACTGAACCTTTTTGGCTTTGTGTATGGGCGCATTATCATCTTGGATAATGGCAGTGTTTGGCAGCAATATGCTAGTCATAGTAAGAACTTCATCACTGAGGATGTCGAGATGTTCATTCGCAGTAATCCGGCCAGTGATTTGAATGAGAGGACCAGCTGAATACCACGATTTAGCCGCCCAAATCATAACGGAACCTCCCCCATGCTTGACTGTAGGAAGCAGGCAGTCCGGATCGTAGGCTTCTTTTGTGGTTCTCCATACATAAACCCGGCCGTCTGTAGGAAACAATGTAAACGATGATTCATCGGAACATACCACATTCTTCCAATCATCAAGTGTCCAGGTTTTATGATCGTGGCACCACTTCTTTTGCAGCTTAGAATTGACTTCCGTTTTAAAGCGTTTCGTAATTGCAGCCCTTCCATGAATGTTACCTTTGTGGAGCTCCCGCCATACTGTTTTTGTCAAACAGTATTCCTCAAGTGAGTGTTGGGTTCTGCTGTCACTTTTGCCGCGGTAGTTTTATGTTGTCTGGTCACAATTCTTCTTAATGTTCATCGGTCTCTGTCAGTTAACTTTGGGTTTCGCCCCCTTTTCTTCTTCGCCGATGATGTTTTACCTTATTTTGTGTATGCTGTCATTACCGTGGATACTGTCGCTCGTGAAACGTTAAACAATTCAGCTGTTTTCGTCACAGACGCTCCCGCTAACCGAGCACCAACGATTTGCCCTCTTTCGAAGTCTGAGAGATCNAATTGCAGCCCTTCCATGAATGTTACCTTTGTGGAGCTCCCGCCATACTGTTTTTGTCAAACAGTATTACTCAAGTGAGTGTTGGGTTCTGCTGTCACTTTTGCCGCGGTAGTTTTATGTTGTCTGGTCACAATTCTTCTTAATGTTCATCGGTCTCTGTCAGTTAACTTTGGGTTTCGCCCCCTTTTCTTCTTCGCCGATGATGTTTTACCTTATTTTGTGTATGCTGTCATTACCTTGGATACTGTCGCTCGTGAAACGTTAAACAATTCAGCTGTTTTCGTCACAGACGCTTCCGCTAAGCGAGCACCAAAGATTTTCCCTCTTTCGAAGTCTGAGAGATCACACATTTCACCGATCGCTTGTTTTAACCGTCGGAGAACAAAGCGTAAAATGCACTGAAATATAACCTACAAGACTTGGCACGTAAACAGTNCGCTTGTTTTAACCGTCGGAGAACAAAGCGTAAAATGCACTGAAATATAACCTACAAGACTTGGCACGTAAACAGTGCAATTCATAAGCGTCGCATTTTTTACACGAAAGCAGTGTTGCCAACATGCAACAAAATGTACTATATTGCATGGTGTTCATATTATTTTGTCCATCNGCAGTGTTGCCAACATGCAACAAAATGTACTATATTGCATGGTGTTCATATTATTTTGTCCATCCCCTGTATATATGAAGTAAACAACAATGTGTGTTTCTATATATACAGGACCTATATATAGAAACTCACATTGCTGTTTACATTAACACATCCAAAAGGTATGTAGTGTCTTTAGTTAATGCTTATTGGCACAGACTATATGATGCCTGAAGGTTAAGGGGTTTGTAATAAGGTAGTATTTTACTGTATTCATTTTGAAGAACGAATATATTGTCTCGAATTTAACACAAATTAAATACATCAGCACTTGAGAGGCGTGGTACTGTAATAATTTGGTTANGAATATATTGTCTCGAATTTAACACAAATTAAATACATCAGCACTTGAGAGGCGTGGTACTGTAATAATTTGGTTAGGCGGATTGACTGCTAACGACTTCAAACGACTTCGTGATGGAGGGGGCTTCTCTAGACGATGATTGTATACTTAACACTTGCTGGTACGATGTCAGCTGTGGAGGGTGAGCTCCGGCGATGAGCGGCCTTGGCAAGGCCGCAGTTGCTGCCGTCTCACTGTGGTGATGTTCTACTGACGTGGCCAGGGGTCTGAACCCCTGACCTAACTCTCTGCTTGGCGATCTTCGACTGACTGCTCTCTCGAACTGACGTCTCTGGCGGTAATAATTGACTGACTGACCTCTCTGCGCGGTACTACTGAACTGACCTCTCACTTCTCTCGAAAAGGGGTTTGTATGCTTGCCAGCCTCCCTTAATTGTCGGCACATGTCGCCTTGGTGAGAGGGGGGAGGGGGTAGGACACAGAACAATGCCTTTCAAAACACGTGTCCTGGTTCCTGAAGGGTTGGAGGGAAGATGAGGGGGGAGGGGGGTAGTACCTCACCCCTAGCTTACTCTCGTCAGCTATTTCTTCGGTGCGTTTCCACATTTCCCTGTGGTTAGCTAAGGGGAAAAGGGGGGNTTTAGTTCGATGTGCATTTCTAAATAACGAGTTTGAGTGCTTCAAAATTACTTTTATAAATTAAAATATTGTGTAAATATTCATCGCCATAATAACAATAATTTATCCAAAATCCCTCTATTTTTTCGATACTGCGACAGTCTTGAGATTAATTTTGTGTAAAGTTTGCCACGTAAAGAGGTAAAATTCCCAAGGAAATGTTCCCTCTAGTTGTGGGAGTCCAGGTGATAAGTTAAACCGAAATTCATGTGAAAGTATGTAAGTTGCATATTCTCTTTTAAATAGTTCTCAAAAATTTAAGCAAACAAGGACGAGGTTCATAGCAGACTATTTATAAGAGTAGCACAGAAAATGTGTGCAATGCGTGCAGGTGGTTTACAAGCGTTAATTTAAGCGAATGAGATATTCTAGCCCCGATGATACCACAAATGAACAATCAAAACGCACCACGCAACTGGTCGAATTTCTGCGTACCTTGTTTAAACAAAATATACCGATCCCTACGTTCACACATCCGTTTGTCTGAACAATAATTTGCTCTTAAATATTAATGTAACATGTTATCTTGAACCGCAGTCAAATTTTCGAATTAAGTGCGCAAGGAAGAATTCAAGATAAATTAATCAGTCGGACAAAATAATTTCTCATACGGTTGCCGTTAACCATTGCCTACAATAACCTTTCCTGTTTTTCCGGCATTGAAATTCGAAAACGTGTAGCATTCTGTTTAAGTTATAAGAGTTAATTAAAAATCCATAGATGGTAAAAAGCATTATTTGCTAATAAATATCTGCACTATAGCGCATTCTAAAATATATACATGTTGATGTTAAGTTTCGAATTAAGTAAACTGTGATTATCGTATGGCTTAGTAATTATATAAATCTCTATACAGAATGCGAATATATTACAGAAATTAACAGAAAAACTGCGTACAAATACTATTATGCCAAATATAGAACAGATTTAAAAATCATTGAAAAACTATTTTTTTTTGGGAACAGGTTAACTAAATTTTTACGTACCACTTTAATTCTGCGGAATTGTGAAGGAGTGAAGTGTGTGGCAGGGACAAGAAAGGAAATGGTAAACATTAAAAATATAAAAACACAAAATGTATAGGACTACTTTATAAAAAAGTTTGTACTTACAATTCGAGTAATTGAGAACATTTTAAATAACGATGTAAACAAATTTTTAGCCTACAAGGGGCCGCGGTGGTACAGTGGTCAGACTACTCGCCTTCCATCTAGGTGAACCGGGTTCGATTTCCTGCGGGGTCGCTCCCGGATTATCATATGTTGGTATCGTGCTGGATGATGCCGATGGTCGGTGAGTTTTCTCATGGGTTTCCCGTTTCTCTCGCCCTTCCATTCCGACGCACATCCATACTCCCCTCACTTCACTCTCATCGGCTCTCGATACCTCGGTGGTAAGAACCGCCCAAATCTCTCAACTCCACGCTTTTTAGCAAACTAATACAGATTGCAGTACTAGACAAAATCAATCATAATAAATATAAACACGTAACTTTTCCACTACTTACACACATTAATATATCATCATAGTGAAATTCAATATAAATATACACCACAATTTATAATAGAGTACGTATAACATGTATCAACTATATAAATACCTAAAAACATATTTTGTTTCTAAAGGAACGTGCTTATTATACTGGATTCCAAACTACCAGACGATCAGCGCTAGCAGAGTGATTCATTCCGGATTTTGGGAACGCAACCCACTCAAACGTTTCGCCACACAAACGTGGCATTGGTAGGGCTGCCTGTTTTTTTTTTTTGCGACTAATTTCAGGACTACTTGTACGAGGGTTATTCGGAAAGTAAGGATCCGAATCGCCGTAGCTAATCGAATGTCACGCGAACATTGTAACGCGCATGCGCACCGACTCCCGGCATGCCTTGCTCATCAAGCGACGCCATTTGCATTGGTAAAGTTAATGTGCGCTGTTTACAGTGTCAGTTCAAAATGTTTAAAACAATTAATCAGCCTGCCGACTGTGAAATACGGTCAGTGATTCGGTTTTTGACAGCAAGGAACGTTTCAGCAGCGGAATTTCATCGACAGATAAATCAAATGTATGGCCCAATTGCGATGAGTGACAGCAAAGTGCGTAAGTGGGTGAGAACTTTCAAGGGCGGATGGGAAAATATCCATGATGAACCGCGATCAGCTCAACCATCTGTGACCACTGAAGATTTGGGCAAAGACGTGGTCGAAAAGATTCGTGAAGACCGGCGATTCACAATTTCAAATTTAGCATTGGAATTTCCGAATGTGGGCAGTTACAGACTGGTTATCCTCACAGGTGGCAGACGTCTATGATTTAGCTATACAAAATATTTTAGAACAAATGACAAATGTTTAAAGTAATATGGAAACTATGTAGAAAAATAGAGAAACATATAAGAAATTAAATAACAAAAGTTTTTTGAAAAAATCTGTAATGGTTTATATTTTATACGAAATCNGTACTCCAAAACACTACAGCTCAGATCCACTTTCGTGATTGGATGATTTTAACTTCCACATGTTGTAGGTTTCTACCCGCGAACCACGGACACTCAGTGCCGGAGTTACCTAATTCCCACTGGCCCAGTCAGGTAAGGAACTGTCTCCAGGCGAAGACACGTCACCAATAACCAAAGTAAAACTGCACGCATGCCATAGGACGCTGGAGTCTAACCTTCGAGTAAATCTTCTCGCGTAAAACCGTGACCCCCAGGCATTGGAGAGTAGATGACACTGAGACACAATGTCGTGGGAGTTCATTTTTGTGCGGGCGTTCCCATTCTTTCATTGGCTGCAGGATGCTATAGAAACGTGCCTTGTGTCTCACTGGCTGCTGCAAGCTGCGAAAGAAATGCTGTTAGGTAGACTGCCAATAGGCAAAGAGGTTACAACAATCTGATTGGAAAACGGCGTTTCAACGTGGTGTTGACTAGTGACGCCATTTTGTTGGCGTATGAGGCTGGAGTTCGCGGAATTAACGGCCTTTTACATTTCATTACTATGCATTCGGTTGTGACAACCGGGCCTACACTCTAAATCTCAATGAGTGATTTGAATCAGTAGAATTATTTTGCTGAACCTTCAGTTAATGAACTGTTGTCTACTCGCGAATCAGTCGTACGCACCGACGTTTTACTGCCAGGCCAGCAAAATTCTCTAGGAACCAGTAAAAAAAACGGCTTATTCAGTGAATACCACCATCTAAAATAATGAGTAGACTTTTTAATTCTGCAAGTGGAACGGTTTCAACAGATCTACAGTCACATTCGCTGAGTAAGAGCAGTTTTATCTGTTTCGGGTTTCTAGTTCAGGCGTATGCGAGTATACAGTTAAATATCCTGTCGATTAAAGAATTATTTAAGAGATATTTGCTGCTGTTAGTACAAGGAAATAGAGTCCGTAATTACGAAACACACATGCAACTTCCGTAAATAAATTTACCTTCTTCGTTAGCTACGAACGTCGCTGAATCAACAAGAAGTGAATTTCGCTACTATGAACACGAAATAATGGGTCCTGGGACATTTAGGACTTCTATACTACATGCACATGCACCTTAAAATGTTAAAAAATAACATTAACTGCTTGTAACAGACAACAAACATAATTCAAACTAATAAAATTAAGCGATGAAATGAGTGAAGAGATTTGGGCTGCTCTTAACAGCGAGGTTTTGAGAGCCTATGAGGGTGATTAAGATTAGTATGGAGCAGCGCCGGAATGAAAGGACGAGAAACGGGATATCCCCGAGAAAACCCGCCAATCAGAGGCAAGGCATCGTCCGGCACGATTCCCACATGCAAAAATCCGAGTGACCTGGCCGGGGAATGAACCCAAAAATAAAGTTAAATCGGTTTCCGTAATCAGCAAGTAAAAGCAATTTTCTCAAGGTTCCAGAGCGGAAAGCAAATGACTGATTTCGCAGGTAATTTTTTAGTACCATAATCTCTGCCGGGGAAGAAAATTGTACTTATTATTTTAACTGCCTATATTTATTATGATAGCCTAATAAAAACAATGAAAAAAAAGTAATCCACAACATAAACAAATTTCCATAGGTTTGCGGAATAAAGAGGGGTTCATGACCAGTGGGACAGTTAAAACATATAGAGCATCGATCACAGTCGTGTTTGATATATACAATTTTTTCCGTAAATTAGANCAGTTAAAACATATAGAGCATCGATCACAGTCGTGTTTGATATATACAATTTTTTCCGTAAATTAGATTTCCAAAAGTTTGGTGAAATTTGTCACACAGAAAACTGATAGTAGCTTTATTGAATTTTACCAAAATCGGAACAACGCTCTATCATATATCAGGACCAGTAAAAATGCGTTTGTGCTTTGTGTTACTGCCACAGTAACTATTGACTAGACTAAACGGAACGTAAACTCAACAGTGTATGATACCTAAGGGGCTCGTCTTATTGAACACTGTCCATTGCAGTGTATAGTGCAGACCACTAAAACCAAATTTCTGTGCATCTTACGAGATAGAGGACGCTGAAAATAATAGTTAACTGAAGTACTATGGGGATAAATTAAGTGACTATTTGTTGCCGGCGATTACACTAGAGATATGTACCAGTGTCAGTAATGAAGCAAAATCCTATTCCCTCTATATCCGTTAAAAAAAATTCACAATCTGTAAAATAATATCATAGCATGAAATTTAATAATAATAGGTGGCAGGTGGATAGTTATTTCTAAGGATTAAGGGAAATAATGTACATTATAATTTTGGCTACTCGTCATCACGTAAACCCAACAACTTTACAGGTCGTACGTGTCCATTGGCCTGCCTTATCAGTCAAGACTATTTTAACAAAATAATTCTGAAAACAGCTAATTTTTACAAATACGGGTAAATTGTTTTTCAAAGTAATAATATAAGTTAAACTCTTGACATTATTGTAATAAATAACATTGGATNAAATACGGGTAAATTGTTTTTCAAAGTAATAATATAAGTTAAACTCTTGACATTATTGTAATAAATAACATTGGATTGGCAAGACCGAATTTAATTTTCTGTTTCGGGTTTTGCAAACAATACATTTTTAGGTACATGCTGTAGTTAAGTTGACACAACGCCGCTTAGTTGGTTGTGGTAACGCTTAGTTGGTTGCCACAACCAAAGGGCTGTAGGCTTTGTGCTTTGACTACAGTAACAAGAACCAAACATATACCAGACCATTTAAAAGGTAGGGTGTTCCTTTTATCTTGGGACAATTGCAAAGGATGGTTGTGGCATAACCAAAGATAAACAAACATTTGTTTTTGTTCCAAGTGATTATTTGCTAGCTGGAAATTCGTTGTGATGAGGCGGTGGAGTGTTTCGCCGAGAGCCAACATCGTAGAGCTCTACTTCCCTATATGTCCATTTTTCCTAGCTCAGAGGGCCTTTAAAAGAAGTTTGGGAGTGTGTTTCGCAACTAGCAAGGGCTTGATTCTGCGTTTTGTTGAACGTTTTCTTGGCGAAGGGACTCTTGGCGACCAGAAAGCGCGTGTGGACACCAAGAGTACGAACAATAGAAACAATAGCGGCAATCGGCGCAGCGATTCAGAGACGCCCTAACCTGTCAATGCAGAGTTTGTCGAGCGTTACCAGGGAGAGACGCACATTGGTGCACGGAGTACTAAAACAATGTTTTCATTTGTTTCCGTNAAATACGGGTTAATTGTTTTTCAAAGTAATAATATAAGTTAAACTCTTGACATTATTGTAATAAATAACATTGGATAGGCAAGACCGAATTTAATTTTCTGTTTCGGGTTTTGCAAACAATACATTTTGAGGTACATGCTGTAGTTAAGTTGACACAACGCCGCTTAGTTGGTTGTGGTAACGCTTAGTTGGTTGCCACAACCAAAGGGCTGTAGGCTTTGTGCTTTGACTACAGTAACAAGAACAAAACATATACCAGACCATTTAAAAGGTAGGGTGTTCCTTTTATCTTGGGACAATTGCAAAGGATGGTTGTGGCATNAAAACATATACCAGACCATTTAAAAGGTAGGGTGTTCCTTTTATCTTGGGACAATTGCAAAGGATGGTTGTGGCATAACCAAAGATAAACAAACATTTGTTTTTGTTCCAAGTGATTATTTGCTAGCTGGAAATTCGTTGTGATGAGGCGGTGGAGTGTTTCGCCGAGAGCCAACATCGTAGAGCTCTACTTCCCGATATGCCCATTTTTCCTAGCTCAGAGGGCCTTTAAAAGAAGTTTGGGAGTGTGCTTCGCAACTAGCAAGGGCTTGATTCTGCGTTTTGTTGAACATTTTCTTGGCGAAGGGACTCTTGGCGACCAGAAAGCGCGTGTGGACACCAAGAGTACGAACAATAGAAGCAATAGCGGCAATCGGCGTAGCGATTCAGAGACGCCCTAACCTGTTAATGCAGTGTTTGTCGAGCGTTACCAGGGAGAGACGCACATTGGTGCACGGAGTACTAAAACAATGTTTTCATTTGTTTCCGTACGAAATTAAGATTGTGAAAGAGCTGAACGAACAAGATGCAGCTTAGAGATTACATTTCGCCAGGGGGCCGTGGTTGCTGAGCAATTAGCATGCTCGCCTCCCACCAAGCCGAACCGGGTTCAATCCCCGGTCGGGTAATTCCCGGATATTCACATCGTGCCGGACGATGCCGCTGGTCAGTGGGTTTTCTCAGAGGTATCCCCCCCCACTGCGCCACTTCATTCCGGTGATGTTCCATACTTACCCTAAACACCTCATCGGCTCTCAATACCTCGCTGTCAAGAGTCGCCAAAATCTCTTCACTCACTCCCGTGTTTCACCATTACTTTCTAAACATGGGTGCAAATTATGTGTCGATAACTGGCAACCTGCTCGTGAGTGACGAAGCAAATTTCCTTTCGTCCGGCTACGTCAACAGACAGAACTGAAGGCTCTGGTGCGAGCAAAACCCTCGGCAATTGCATGAAAAACCTTTGCATTCGCATAAACTGCTTGTGTGGTGTGCGATCTCTGCTGAGCAGATTTTTGGACCCTGCTTCTTCTAAGAGGCGGGTGCAACAGTCGCTGTGACGCCTCAAAGTTATTTGCGAGAGTTAGAGGAGTTTTTTCCTTTGCAAACTGCGGCGCAGAGAGTTGCCGTAGACCGTGCGTGGTTGCAACATTTGTTACAACAGGACAGCGCAACAAGTCAAACTGCGCGCACATGCACGGCCTTCCTCAAGGGACTGTCTCCGAACAAACTGTTATCGCGCTGGGGCGATGTCGCTTGGCCACCGCCGCGTTCTCGCGACTTAAGCTGGTCGCCTGGTTGAAGGAATTTTGCACCTTTGAGGCCTGAAAGCGTGGGAGCGCTAGGGGTGACCGAGACATGCGCATCAACTCTTTCATCACCTCTACGCGAAAAGCACTGAACTGGCGTGCAGTCTTGCCGTCGATAACGCGCCTCTATGAGACTTTCAGCNCATCACCTCTACGCGAAAAGCACTGAACTGGCGTGCAGTCTTGCCGTCGATAACGCGCCTCTATGAGACTTTCAGCCAAGACCCTACCTTTTTATGACGTAATAATAAAAATTAATGTTTAATTCACGTGCCTGTTCCTTTTTTTTGGTGTTTTGTACCGGAATGTTCATACCTATAAATGACCGTAAAAGAACCCGCTTTGTGCCATTTTCACTATCACAAAAACATGCTCTGGAGAGAAACGGAGGAACTGAAAAAACGTATACAAATTCGAAACGTTCGTTAAATGCTATTCGTAAGCAGACCTCACTCAGACACGTTGGGCAGTTTTTTAATTAATTAATTTCCTGCTGGAGTTCTGCACACCGTTCGGCGGCCTACCCGGGCTGCCACCTTAAGTGCATCTTACTTATTCCTGTTGGGATTTCTCAAAAGCAAAGTGTGCATTTCCAGACGGGTTGACGTCACCTAAAGAACATCATTTTGTCCCCTGTTACTCTAGGGTGAATTGCCTTATCCCACTATACACATATGTCACCCTATGATGTAGTTTATCTATCTGCAATCGCCATTACTATATGTTGATATGGTTCCAATATAAATTGAACATCCTGTAGAAATAAGTTTCGTAGAGGGAAGATCTTTGACTATTTGTCTTTGCAGTGTACAGCAACAACCAAAAATAACCTTTTTGTGGGTTATGTATATAACTGTTTCAATAAAGTCTAATAATTAAAATACTTATTTTGTCTGGTTAGAATTCTGTATTTGGCACAACGTAAATTTTTATTTCGTGTTTATAATATCTAATAAGATACTGCGTTGGCTTATATTTGTTTTAAGTAATGAGTGCTCAATCGTATATTTGTATTTAATTCCGTAAAACTCGACATCTCACTACTTGACGCCTTCATAGTCCACACTAGCTCACGTGTTCGTGATTCTGACTAAAGTACTTCACTGCATTACTAATCGACAATCACAGAGCAAGAATGATCGGTAGAGAGCTGGAGAATTTCGCGAATTCATTTTAGGATAAGCTTGTCTTGAAAAATGTATACATTAGATAACTTTCTCAATCGGACCGCAGTTTGTTAGCCACGCGCTGGACGTGTTTGAACCAATAACTAACCAGCAAGAGAAGGTTAACCGAATAATGTGCTACCTGGCCTGGAATAAACTTGGAGTGTCATCCAATGAACAGCGAGGTTCGGGCCGAGTGCACAAAGAAACGTNCGTTCGTTAAATGCTATTCGTAAGCAGACCTCACTCAGACACGTTGGGCAGTTTTTTAATTAATTAATTTCCTGCTGGAGTTCTGCACACCGTTCGGCGGCCTACCCGGGCTGCCACCTTAAGTGCATCTTACTTATTCCTGTTGGGATTTCTCAAAAGCAAAGTGTGCATTTCCAGACGGGTTGACGTCACCTAAAGAACATCATTTTGTCCCCTGTTACTCTAGGGTGAATTGCCTTATCCCACTATACACATATGTCACCCTATGATGTAGTTTATCTATCTGCAATCGCCATTACTATATGTTGATATGGTTCCAATATAAATTGAACATCCTGTAGAAATAAGTTTCGTAGAGGGAAGATCTTTGACTATTTGTCTTTGCAGTGTACAGCAACAACCAAAAATAACCTTTTTGTGGGTTATGTATATAACTGTTTCAATAAAGTCTAATAATTAAAATACTTATTTTGTCTGGTTAGAATTCTGTATTTGGCACAACGTAAATTTTTATTTNCAATAAAGTCTAATAATTAAAATACTTATTTTGTCTGGTTAGAATTCTGTATTTGGCACAACGTAAATTTTTATTTTGTGTTTATAATATCTAATAAGATACTGCGTTGGCTTATATTTGTTTTAATTAATGAGTGCTCAATCGCATATTTGTATTTAATTCCGTAAAACTCGACATCTCACTACTTGACACCTTCATAGCCCACACTAGCTCACGTGTTCGTGATTCTGACTAACGTCCTTCAATGCAATACTAATCGACAATCACAGAGCAAGAATGATCGGTAGAGAGCCGGAGAATTTCGCGAATTCATTTTAGGATAAGCTTGTCTTGAAAAATGAATACGTTTGATAACTTTCTCAATCGGACCGCCGTTTGTTAGCCACGCGCTGGACGTGTTTGAACCAATAACTAACCAGCAAGAGAAGGTTAACAGAATAATGAGCTACCTGGCCTGGAATAAACTTGGAGTGTCATCCAATGAACAGCGAGGTTCGGGCCGAGTGCACAAAGAAACGTNTGCTACCTGGCCTGGAATAAACTTGGAGTGTCATCCAATGAACAGCGAGGTTCGGGCCGAGTGCACAAAGAAACGTGTAATCTACGTCGTTGAAAAATTTATCAGCGAAATTTCAGGAACCCTAAAGATCAGTGTTACCACCTAACACAGATATCATCCAATGTACAGGTGTTTCATAAGCATCAGTATTTTTAGAGTGCAGTTGAAGTGGCGTGACTGGAGGAGGGATCCTGGGAAGAATGCAGGCGACAGTTCTATTTGCGGCGTGAAGGGGCCGGATGCGCAGCGTGCCAAGGCGCCCTAGGAATAGCCGGGCGGCGTTGAATGGGACAGGTGGTGTCTTCGCCGTCGTGAATGGGGAGTATGCCCGCTGCGACCTGGACCCTCGCCCGACACGCGCAGGACCTCCCTCCCTCGCTCCAGTCCCCCGCTGGAACCACGTGGGCGGGGTCGCGCTGTTGCCCGCTGTCCTCGAGGAACACGTTCCTGAAGGGAGACCATCACAGGACGACATTCTAAAACGTTACTCCGAGTACAGTCAAGACGTTTTGGAACGAGCATTATGTGTTTACAAATATGTCATCATTAAGAAACAAATGTCAATTCCAAAATATATTTATTAATATCTTCCAATCCTTTCTTTCTAAAAAAAAAAAAATAATTGTAGAGAAAAACCGACCTACATATCATAAGATAATAATAAACGCTACTTGGGGCCGCGGTGTTCTGGTTGGATAGACTAATAACCTTCCACCAAGGCGAACCGGGTTCGATTCCCGGCGTGGTCGCTTCCCAGATTTCCGCACGTGAGAATAGTGCCGGAAGATACCACTGGCGTTGGGCGAGTTTTTTCAGGTGTTTCTTGTTGCCCCCACCCTTTCACTCCGTCGCTGCTCCACACTCGCCTCGATTCACACTCATCGGATCTTAAGACCCAAATATTAAGAGCCGCGCATATATCTCCACTCCCACTGTCTCCGTAAACATTATTTAAAAAATTCAATATTTATTTGAGTTAACTTTAGAATTTAAATACCATTTTTACCACTCGTAATTTGTAATTTTTCCAAGATTGTCTGTAACCATAATTTTTTTATTTTCCTTTCAGTTTATTTGATTATACTAAACTTACCGCAATTTTCAGTTTACCTTTGGTTACTCGTTGCGATAGTGCGCGTAAAAGATCTTCTTTGACAAGATGATCAGAGCAATTTCTCTGCAGTTTTGGGACACTGCCAAAAGAGAGTAAAACATTAACTTGAAGTGTTTTGGAAAAGTCAGAGAGAAAAATTTACTCGCAGAGCAACGTTTTGGAACGCCGCACAGTGGGGCAAAGCACCTATTTTCCTGGACAAAATCCCAAAAATTAAAGTTGTAATTTATGTTTAAACTATTCGTGGTCATGAAGTGCAATGTCTAGGTCAGTAAAACTACAATAAAGAGCGCAATTGCCCATTTCCTTTAGCGGTGAGACGGCTGCATAGACTCTGTATCATATAGATGCCATTTTTGCGAGCAAATGGAGTCTAAGATGTCTCGTAGTAGTGTGATCTTAGGTGACAAGGTGATACAATTATCAAATTTGGCCATCAAAGAACCGCCTATTATGATTTTCGTAAGATATCTTAACAAAATGAGTTGATAATTATTTTGCTTTCCTTAAGGTTTCATGTACAGGTCGATTTATGCATACATCTTTCTACGTTCGCAGACCTACAAAATTTTCCCCACGAGGCCCCATGGTAAATGTTTTATCATTCAAACCAGAAAACTTTCCCTTACAACATATATATATATATATATATAAAACACGTGCTACCTTTTGCCACCTCCTTATAAAACGGCGAATGAGTAAGCGCGTGCGCATATGCTAGGCGTGTCAGGGTGCATGTCACTGGAGTGGCGGACGAGGAACAGCGCGGTTGCAACAAATCACGGAATTCCAGCAATACTATCCTCAGGAAGCTGTGTCCATGATGATTGAAACTGATCTATCCTGCAGCACATATCAGACATTGCGAAGTCAGGTCAAGGAGAGACGTGCGAATTTGTATCCATCTTACAGACAGGTACTAAATGTGAAAAAAGAATGCTACTCTAAGAAAATAATTATGACAGAGCAGAAAGCCAAAATTGCATTACAGGAGTTTATGAATCTCACTTCTGCTCGTATTCTTTCGCTCCAGATATATGTGATCAGTGCACTTTATTATCCCGTGAAAGATGTTGTTTTTATATCTAAGTGGGGATTTTATGGGAGCAACCATTCTATGTACAAACAGAAAGTGACTGGTGAAAGTGTTTATGAATATAAGTCATTTACTTATGACAATTCTCGTGTATCCTCAACTCTACTGTAAGGATGTTAACTCATGAAAGAAAAGTAATTATTTGGCAGAATCCGCGAACATCTTCAATAAGATTTTGTCGCCGACAGAAATGGTAATTTCAGAAAGAGACCAGAAATACTATTAAAAAAGAGAACGAATACATTGACACGCCAATAAAAATACTTCTTCCATTTAAAATTTTGTTACCAGGTCAAGAAGAATTGTCCGTCACACACCAAATGTTGATGGCCATGATTTATGGGAAAGTGAGTACAGCAATAACAGGGACGGCATCGAGTCAACGCTGCAATTAGCGTGGAGCGCTTCAGAAGATCATTAATGGTATAGAGAAAATGGAGAAGATACCAGTTATTGAACATGCTCTGGATTATGGGCTATAAAAACTTCATGATTACATACGATCTCTCGAGTGGTTTCTTAAAGTAAGTTATNATTACATACGATCTCTCGAGTAGTTTCTTAAAGTAAGTTATAGATTAGAGATACAGTGATGGCATGCGAAGCAAGAATTTAGATGTGAGGCCGAGAAGAAGAAGAGAGCAGTGAATTCTGGTTTCCAACTACTTATGGGAATGGTTATCGATACTGTCAAACACGGTCAAGGCACAAAGAATTATGTGGAGCACAGTCCGTAGGTTTTTCGATGATCCCGCAAGTTCGGCACCGTTCTCAGGGCGGCCTGATGTCCTGATAAGAGTGATTTCGTATAATATTGCGCACCTTGTCCTGTGGATATGCTGTCAGTGTCCAATATTTTCGGCAATACACCCTTGATACAGCGCCGTTGTATCTCCGCCAGTGTTCGTGGTATCCTATGACTCCTGCAGTGCACAGCATTCGGATTCATGGTTCGCATGTTATTGAAGTCTCTTTGCTTCCGATAGGAATTTTATGTGAAGATTCCCAGGAAGCCAGGAACACAGATTCTCGCAGGTTCCGGGCTAGAAAATTTTTCAAGTCAAGCAGAGAGGTGACAAAAAGAGACCTAATTAATATATTGTTGATATCTTCTGACCCTTAAATAGCTTATATTATGAAACTAGCATCGAGAAAAGACAGAAAAATTAGCACAGAATTTATGTGTTTTCTAGAAGTTCGTAGATTGTGGTGTGAAGAATAAGAAGAAAAATATAGTGATGATGACGATGATGATAATGATGTTGATTAGAGGGATTATATTAATTGCGGTTTTTGTGTTGAAACAATGGGAATATTATTGATTTTGATTCTTAAAACAAACATATTATCTTAATTTTTTCCGCTGAATCCCTAGAGTTTTGAATGTATAAATAATGTTTCACTTAGACACTGTGATGTTCCGAAATCCAGAGTTGTAAGCTTTATATTTGCTTCATATATTTAAAATATAATTGTATAAGCGATACTGAATGAAAAAAAAAATGTACTACACATTACTAAGAGGTTTTGTCGAGGAAAATGGGTGTTAACACATTGGACACTGGATGTTATTACATACGGGAATTATCATTTTCAACAGGCTTGATGCAAAACGTATGTGCGTGACCGTGAAAAGTTTAACGTTTCATTGGCTACCTATCGCAGTTTGTTCACGTCATGTCTTCATTAATTTTTCCGCTCAACACCTTCTAGCTGTAGCGACGAACGTTTATTATTGGTCCGTTGTGTTAGAGGGTATGGCCAGCTTGTGGTTAGAACTCGATTATCTATTTTATAGGTGAAAGTTGTGTCCGGCCGATTGATAACTTTTGTCCTTCAATTTGTGCTGCTTTCTTAATATAGACGGATTACCGGTACTTCCAACTTTTATGAAGCCCTGCCTATGTTCTACTTCCAGGATATTTCTCCACCTCATGCAAAAACAGTTTAACCTAGTCTAGAAATTTACACCAAAGATACAGCCCACCGAATTCGTGCGCAGTCAGTGTAATTTTATTTTGCACCAGAACAATTTTAATTATAAATTAATTATTAGGACATATGGATAGGATATGAATAAAAATTCTTTTTAAGTAAAAAAATGGTACCTTTATGTTTTTTCAAGTATAAAACTATTGTTATATATGACGTATTAAGAAACAAGCAAATAAGTCATGCATTGGGGGAATTTTCAAAGGTTTTATTCAAACAGTGTGAAGATAATGCGAATTGACTTTATATGTAAGATAATAGAATCAATTTGACTAGGTAGACTTATGATATTTTTAAGCTGGGATAATGTTAACAAGTCATTGACCGCATTGTATACGGGCATCGTTTATAGAGTGTTGAGGTGAATTTTTATTTAAACACTTTAAACGCCTAAAGGTCACTTTTGGCCATTAGGATGCGTTACGTCGGGCTTTCCTAAGGGTGCGCTAAGCATTAACGCCTAACTGAATTTCTCGAGGATTAGATCTGGAATATCTGTTTGTTATTAAACGTGATTAAATCCAGTTGAATAAACTACAAATGCTACTCTGTACTTGTTACCTTTCCATTGAGGAAAACGCATGGGAAAGATGTACAAATGCAGTTTTTAACCTATGTCACTATTATAATTTATTTTTAAATATACACTGAAGGGCCAAAAAAACTGGTACACCTGCCTAATATCGTGTAGGGCCCCCCGAGCACGCAGAAGTGCCACAAGACGACGTGACATGGACTCGACTAATGTCTGAAGGTATGCAGGAGGCAATTGACAGCATGAATCTTGCAGGGCAGTTCACAAATCCAATCTGCGCCAATTTGAGAAAGGGTTGCACGTCTGTTAGGTTTAATGATTCTCGTCAGTCGTCGTTTGTCCCGTTTTTTTTACGATCTTTTTCTGGCCGCAGCGACTTCGAAAATGTGATGTTTTACCGGATTCCCGATATTCACGGTACACTCGTGAAATGGTCGTACGCGAACATCCAANGACGACGTGACATGGACTCGACTAATGTCTGAAGGTATGCAGGAGGCAATTGACAGCATGAATCTTGCAGGGCAGTCCACAAATCCAATCTGCGCCAATTTGAGAAAGGGTTGCACGTCTGTTAGGTTTAATGATTCTCGTCAGTCGTCGTTTGTCCCGTTTTTTTACGATCTTTTTCTGGCCGCAGCGACTTCGAAAATGTGATGTTTTACCGGATTCCCGATATTCACGGTACACTCGTGAAATGGTCTATGCGCTTGTAGGTTTTGTTATCGCTGCCTCGGCGATGCTATGTCCCATCTCTCGTGCGCCGACTATAACATCACGTTCAAATTCACTTAAATCTTGATAACCTGTCGTTGTAGCAGCAGTAACCGATCTAGCTGCCGACCGCATCACGTTACTCTGATTGGTTCCATAGCTCTATTATTTGCATACGCACGCCTAAACCAGTTTTTTTNTGCCGACCGCATCACGTTACTCTGATTGGTTCCATAGCTCTATTATTTGCATACGCACGCCTAAACCAGTTTTTTTGGCTCTTTAGTGTGTAACACTAATCATAAAATTCTTGTTTCCAACACCTGTAACTCTAAATGAAAGTGGNTTTTTTTGGCTCTTTAGTGTGTAACACTAATCATAAAATTCTTGTTTCCAACACCTGTAACTCTAAATGAAAGTGGGTCTGAAAGAGCTAAATATGTCATTTATCATAATCGTTTTATACTTCTGTTCATGTAAACGTATCACTTTTACCTTGGCCTACAGTTGATAACTGAGTCCCAGTTTAACAGCATTATCTAGAATATGTGCTGCAAGAGCACATGAGTACTACAAATTAATAAATTCCTAAAATAGGGACACCCGAATTTCGTGTAAAATTTTAGGACTCTACAAAATTTCTAAGCTGAGATTAACTTTCGTGAATGGATGGTTTGCGTACCTGATAGCGAGTTATGATTGCCTAGTAAATAAAGGAAATGTCTTCTCACAACGAGACGCCGCCATCAACCGTAAGAAAACTGCTGACATGCCTGTAGGCAATGAAAGCTGTAACATGCGGAAATCTTTTCGCGAAATTAGGACGTCCCTAGCGATATATTTGAATACCGAAAGAAATCTATAAATCATTGCGGCTCTATGCATAAGTATTGGGTTCGTCCAATAAAAAAACTGTTTATGTAAAGGTATGGTAGCAACATTTCACGAAGCAGCTTACTGAGAGTGGTAGACGGGAAATGTTATAACTCACTCTTTGTAGCTTAGCGTATTAAGTCGCGGTATCCGCGAAAATGTATATACCGAACACCAGAAGACAACACGTACATGGACATGAAAGGGTTCAACCAAATTCTCCTGGTAAACACGATCGTGTATTTGTTGCGCAGAACGGACACTTAGCTCTGGCATGCCATTATGCCATAGCACGTAAGAATTTAATCGTTAACTTTTATGTTCCACTTTCGGATAGAGTTACCTGCTTCTTGCTGCATATAAAGCTACTAAGAATAAAATAAGGTTCAAGGAACCATGTAGACTTTTAAAATGAGGACAGCCATCTGATGGGTTGTATGTAGGCCCCATATGGGTATTGTTAACATTACATGGTAATAGCAAACGAACTGTTTACTGTATTCCTGTCTGTGATCGTATTTNCCCATATGGGTATTGTTAACATTACATGGTAATAGCAAACGAACTGTTTACTGTATTCCTGTCTGTGATCGTATTTCCCCCTGTACACGTGGTCGCTAGAGCAGAGCATTGCGTGTCTGCTACAAAACTGATAGTTCGTACAACAGAGCGTCTTTGGCCATATTTAGATTGTTTCCACAACAGCTGCAATTAAATAACGTAAGAGAATGTTCTGTAGCTGCTGCGCTCAGTCCCGATCACAGAACAGTTCAGTACTAGCAACGAAACATCATGAGAAATTNCCCATATGGGTATTGTTAACATTACATGGTAATAGCAAACGAACTGTTTACTGTATTCCTGTCTGTGATCGTATTTACCCCTGTACACGTGGTCGCTAGAGCAGAGCATTGCGTGTCTGCTACAAAACTGATAGTTCGTACAACAGAGCGTCTTTGGCCATATTTAGATTGTTTCCACAACAGCTGCAATTGAATAACGTAAGATAATGTTCTGTAGCTGCTGCGCTCAGTCCCGATCACAGAACAGTTCAGTACTAGCAACGAAACATCATGAGAAATTANAATGTTCTGTAGCTGCTGCGCTCAGTCCCGATCACAGAACAGTTCAGTACTAGCAACGAAACATCATGAGAAATTACTGCAGTTCTGATTGTCATGGGAACAGTTCTAATACTGTTGAAGTCGTTAAGTTGGAGGTATTGCCAGTTTTGTAGAAGGAACTCAGTGCTCTGCTGTAAAACAATACATGATGTAGTTAATACAACCACAGAGAGGAATACAACAAACAGTTATGTTGGTATTACTTTATATGATAACAATATCTGAATACTAACTACAACCCATCAATTGGCGTTTCCTTTTTTCAACAGTCTCGATGTTTCCAACAAATACGTATTTTCTCAGTGTTCTTTACCGTTAAAGTAACTTGTATATCTACAAAATTTTTTCCAAAATAATAAAATAAAGTAGTTCCACTAATCAGTGTTTTAATAAATACTGGGGTATTTAAGTCTCTGTCGTGGCATTACTGTATCGGATAGATTAAAATTTACACCCAAAAAAGGTTAACTAGTTGTTATATCCGTAACACATTTACGTACACAAATAATGGTAGTTTATGTACAAGCAATGTGAAGAAAAAAAGCATAACTTCCAAAAGTTCATATTCAATACAAAACTAATAAAACGGGCTTTTAAGTTCGCTACACTCAGAGTAATATCGGTAGGTTTTTCTGACTTTTAAGAAAGTCTGCAAATTTTTTTTAGTTATAGCTCATTTCAAAACCAGTTGGAATTTAGCACACTGGTCACAGGTCGCCAAAGGCAATGAGCCACCACTAGGTATGTTAATGGTTTAAAACCATTAAATTCATAAATGAATGTTACAGATGAAATAAATAGGTTGCTGATTTTTTATCAAATGAGTTTTTAAACTTTGAGCTTCAAATAACTATTACGAGTGATGTCACGTTGATCAAAGACTGTGTAGAAGCTGTTATAATTTCCAGGTAAGAGCATCCACAAAGAAAAACAAACAAGAAAACAATTGAAAATACAAAATATTTGAGTCATTCATGTTATTATGACTGTTCGGAAAAAATGAAATATTTTTGTTAGTTATGTTGTGTCCCTTTTGAACGTCCAGGAAAGTAAATACAAATATTTTTATGTAAGAGAAACAATTACACGTCATGCAATTTATACTAATTTTGATGACTGTAAAAATTTAATTAACGTTGTTAATACTATGGAAGGAACGCTTCAAATTAGCTGTCGTATTTGGTGAAATCATATTAACTTTAATGGCTTTAATTCGGACTACAACAGAGAAAGAACGCTCGATTCAAAACTGGTGAGTTAATTTCTCCTGTGACTGATGTGCGCGTCGAAGTAAGCACACCCGTTAACGATAACCGAAGGATTCGATTGGTGCGGTTAATCGGCAGTTTCTCGGGGTAATCAGAGGGTGTAAATCGATTAATCGACTAGCATGTGTCGCGCCCAATTTCCTCTGCAGCTAAGGAGGGGTGGTTGCTCCCCGTCACACGATACTAGAGG
Organism: Clitarchus hookeri; assembly: GCA_002778355.1. Classification (NCBI taxonomy): domain Eukaryota; kingdom Metazoa; phylum Arthropoda; class Insecta; order Phasmatodea; family Phasmatidae; genus Clitarchus; species Clitarchus hookeri. Next base: position 216,435 of record NQII01003765.1, on the reverse strand, counting down.
TTCGCGTTTTGGTGAGGGAGGGGGGGACATATTGAAACAATGGTGGGTCAAGAAGGGAAGGAGGAATTAGTAATTACAGCAGCGACACCTCTGTGCGGTAGACACACTGTAGAATAGAGTACGCCTTCTAGCTGCACAATTAACAATTGATGAGTCACAATATCGAACTGCTGCCATGTCTGTAGTTGTCTATAGTTACGTCAATGTCATATGTCTAGCATAAAAATATTTTTTTTTATGATTTGTAAGCAAGATGCAATAAAAGGAAAAGTACATTTAACCACTAAAAAATTGCCGAAATAATAAAAATTGTGAAAAATCACTGAAAAACAGTGAAATTGCTCGACTTTAAATATGCTGTGATGACCCAACATTTTGTAAGGTATATTGAATGCTAGCACCTTACTTGAAATTTTTTTTTTCAAGTGTTTGTAGTTTTATATCATTTTTATCGTCATCTTGTAAACTGTCAAAATATAGCAAAATTTTTCATATTGTACCAAGTGTATTTATTATAAGATTTTGTCGTGGAACGAACAACTGATAAAACTACGAAGGCACTTGCCAGCCATTCCCGGCACGTACATGGTCCAGACAACGAGCGAGACTCTCCCCCCTCCATCCCTTCTCGTGCTCCATGCTATCTGCCACGGAGAGAGTATTTTCTCGTACAAATTGGAATTAATATAAGGAAATGTAACCTGAGTAGCTAATTCATTATATAAGTGAGTAGTATAGGAAAGTTACTTCGGGGACACGGGGTTCATGGATAGGAGGTAGTTATTGTCCACCATGACATCACAGGCTCGATAAGTGAACTTGTAGGTCGGTGCAATCCGCCATATTGGTAGGCGTCACGGTCAGGGCTCGATGCCATGTTGGATGTTCTTCCCCAGTCATCCCAAGGTATTAGTTTAATGAAAAAAATTTTAAAATCAAAAGTATTAAATCAATTTTTAAAATAATAAATTGGCAGGTATCGGCGCGCAATCTTCGATTTTTAATAATTATATCGGTTGGGAGAGTCGTTGCAGTTCTTATTTCCATTTTTCAAGTTAATTAAAGTAAAATACAATCATGTAATGTTGCCTAGAAATATACATAAAAACAAATTTAATAATAATAGCCCGCCACTTTGGTATCTCGTGTATCGGGGTATGTATTAATCCTCCCTCCTCTCTCACAAAAACTTGTAACAATTTTTTTTTTTTTAATACTTTCGGCTCACTACCTCGATAAGGTCTCCCGAACATCAGCCACAATGAGGTATCAAAGAGTAAATAAAATAAAATAATTATAAAGATCACTTTTTGAAATTTTTAATTTAAATATACGTTTATAATAAAAAATTTTAAAGGCACAAGTATTGAGTGGTATATATCACTGAACTCGCATTGCCAAGGCGCATACTATAGTTATATCGTATCACTTACGTAACCCCCTGTTACAATCACCATATTGGATTTAAGAGGTATGCACCAACCCCCCTTTCCAATAATCAAAATTCAATACCATCACCCACCTTACAAACACCCCTCCTCCATCACAAAACCCTGTAGCAAAACAAAATTGTATATTTGGCGCACACCACCATTCATCCCCTCACCGAACACCAATATCCAGCCACTAATCGCCATCACTAACCCACACCTCACTCAAGCCCCCTCATCACCCTCACCAGTTTCCCTCACCATCACCCCTTGCCAACCCCACGCCAACATATCCCCACACCCTCCCCACACCATCATCAACCCCTCATCCCCCTCACTCATCACTCTCCCTCGCCAGGCTCTATCTCCCTGAAACCCACCTCACCACCTAACCACCCACAATCACACTCTCCATAACTCACCCCATTCATTTAAAGGTAAGCGATGTATCATAAAGTTCTTTTTTTTTTAAGTTGGGTCTGTATCTTTAATCATAGTATACCCCCATTTTTCACAAGTCAGGTTACGCAAACAAATATTTTATGCCATGGCACAAATAATATTGACATGGATGTTTTCACGCTCTATATATACCGTAAAAGGTACATCAAAAACCTTTTGCAAGGCACCCTTGAGGGATCATAAAATACATTAAATTATGCAAAGACATTACATCAAAATTCTCTCTCGTTTACAAAAACTTAATAAAATTATTACAAAATTTAATTAATTATAGTAAGATTGAAAAATAAAACTTACAAACTACATAAACGTCCAAAATTACTGTATATCAATCATTAAATGACTTTTGAAACAATTATAAGAAGAAGTTGACAAAATTATGTTTCTGGATCAGTTAGAAAGAATGACTGCTGTTAAGCCTAGTAAAGCCTCCCTTTCTTAAAAAGGAACATTTAAAAATTGCTATACATAAATGTTTTTTAATTTAGGCGGAGGTAGTCAAAAAACTCGTTAGAGCTCCGACCAAATAAAACTGTTGCAGACAAAACACATATTAAAAACTAATTGAAACAGCCCAAAGCGAGAGTCGTGGACACCAATATAAATAAAAAATTATCAATTCTTGAACGGCGGTCCAGACAACACACTAAACCTTAAAACAAATAGATACAGTAACACGACCGTATTATTTAACAGAAACATTATTTTAACAGGCAACCGAAACCTCAATTTTGAAAATACTAGCATTTCTGATCACACATAAAGAACCAAACTATGCCACACAAAACACTAAAACACTTAAAAACAGCCCGACATAAACACAAAAATGCTTCACGACTCACCATTAGTTATGCACTTATGATCGGTGGCTCAGGCAACAAGACTAAATTAAAACGAGCCACATCGCGCGTTCCACGTCCCAGAGGAAGACAAGTGCGGCAGTTTAAAACATTTGAAGATCTCTTGGGAGCAAAAAGTTCAGGCGACAGCAGGGCGTAGAATAGGAAAAGCTCCAGCAGCGCAATGGCTTAAATAAATTATCAGAAGTGTATAAAAAATTATGAAGCACGAGCGGAGGGGAAGATGATGGAGTAGGAACAGTGGAATAAAGAGAAGGAGATCTGAGCTGAGCAATAAAGAGTCGTGTAGAAAACAAAGTAAATGTCTTGCGTGACGGGCGCTAGCGTAACAACCCGAACCCCAAAACCGGTTCTCTGGCGAACAATCTCTAAACATCCTGACGAAACATCATACACAATATACAATTAATCAGTTAGTAAAAAAAACTCGTAGACACGAAGAAGTGTAAACTGTAGCGTAGACAGAAGTAGTCCATACATTCATGGATCTCAAAGTAATACGCAGGATAGTCCAAAATTCAAACGATGAGACAAGAAGTGATCAGCTCCTTCTTGAAGTTGTCCCCGGGGACGGTGGGCAGCCAAGTGCAAAGGCGACTCAGCGCCAAATGAGCCTGTCTCTTCTCGAGCACAAGGTACAGCATATCTCCAGCATCAGAGGGCAGGGAGGGGGGTTGAGGAAAGTAACCATCCGAAGCTGTGCCTCTTGCAGCAGTCAACCCGAACAGCTCTTCACCAGTACGACGACGACACAGGTTGGGAAGACGGGAACAAAGCAAAATATTAAAGGTTTAGAAAAAGAAAAACACAATAACCAAAATGACACAGAATAAAAGAAGAAACAGTCAAACTGCAGGTACATACACATAATAAAAAAAAACATTAATTGCGTTGCTGATAAGCCTTTAAATGAGAGACGTCCGCCTTTCTGAAGGAGTTAATAGAGCTGGGTGAAACAAGACTAACAGTATTAAGCCCCAAAAAAGTTACTGATTTTAAACGGCTCTAAAAATGTTGTTATTGGCTTCCCAGTTTTATACTTTCCCATATCTGCCAACCTGTAATTCTTGAAGAGAACCAGGTTCCCTAACTTGAAATATACTGGCAACCTGCCCTGGTATATTTCAGCTACTACCTGCAGCATAGCTGCTCTGAGCCAATGGTGGACCTCCTTCAACAGGCGATCACGATTAGCGTCACCAAGGGGGGAGGGAAAAGGGGGGAGGGGATTTTTTTCCAGACATTGAGTAAAGGATGGCTATGAAGATGACCAAGAAAAGGGAGTGAAGGAGGAACTCCCGTGGAATCATGCAGTGTGTTATTGAATCGCACATTTCTAAAATCAAGATCCTGATCCAACTTAGTATGCTGCTGATTAAAGAAAATAGTTCAAAAAGCCTTCAAATCCTTACTAAACCATTGCCTTTGTGATCGTAGTGACTGGAAGTGAAATGTTTGATTGCCCAGAGAAAGCAAATATTCTTAAAAACATTTAAAGTTAAATACTTATAGTATTATCGATGACAATCTCGACAGGAGCACTAAACACTTTCAAAATCTTATCAGTAAGCACTTTAACAATTGACAAGTCTTTCATATTTCGCAGTGGTAACAGAACAATCTTAGTGAAGGTATCCAACAAGATTAAAAATGCATTACATTTCCCAGATCTCACTAAGAGTGTAAATATATAAAGATGAACAGTGCTCTAAGGAGCCTACGGAATCCGCGTCACCGCCTGCCCGACGTTAGTATGCTGAGCCTGCTTCCATTTTTGGCATAAGTCACAAGAACAGAAACGTCGCCCCTTAAACTAGCCTAGGCATTTCACACCGCAAACTTCTTTAAGGTGTTATTTACGCCCAGCAGACCACCAAACACAGAATCGTAAAAATACCATTTTTTTCCAGTGAAGTACAAGATTTCATTTTCCACAACACAGGGAATTGCTGCACCGCCAAACAGGCCTACCTTATCTTGGCTTCATAAAGTGTTATCCGCCTGGGCCCGGCATAACTTCACACCAAAATCAGTGAAACCCTGTATTAGATTGAGAGAAGTATCAGAAACTTCCACATTTTCCATCTCAAAATCCGCCGGATCATACATCCTTTAGAGGGAATGTGCTACCTGGTTTTCGGAGCCTCGGGCGTTAACTACTTTGAAACGAAATCGTGACAATCGCAAAACCCAGCGACCTAGCTTACCCAGCTCTCGAGGATGATTTAAAACCCAGCTTAACTCTTGGTTGTCAGTGTATAGATCGCATTCCTCACGTTGTATGTAGGATGGAAATTTCTTTAGCCCATAGATACCAGCCAAGGTTTCTCTTTCATAAATACCTAATTGTTATCAGTCTCAATGGGACTGCGACTGGCGATAACCACTTGCACCAAGCCTAATTAAGTCCTATGGTTCAGGAGAGCGTCTAAAGACAGCGACGAGGCATCAACCCGTACAATGAAACAGCGCGAAAAATCCGGAAGGAGCACCGGAGGAGAAGACAACTTCNCAGCGACGAGGCATCAACCCGTACAATGAAACAGCGCGAAAAATCCGGAAGGAGCACCGGAGGAGAAGACAACTTCTGATTCAGGAAGGAAAAGGCCTACTCCTGATCCTGACCCCACTGGAACTCAACTCCTTTCTTTTTCAACAGGTTCAAAGGTGTCGTAAATTCTGAGAAGTACTCAATCAAGCTTGAGTAATAGTCCAGTAATCCTAAAAACTTTTGAACTCCCTTTAGAGTTTNAATTCTGAGAAGTACTCAATCAAGCTTGAGTAATAGTCCAGTAATCCTAAAAACTTTTGAACTCCCTTTAGAGTTTTAGGGCGACGTTAATTCAATATCGTGGCCAAACGATCAGGGTCAGTCATCAGTTGACCTTCGCACTTAATATAACCTAAAAATTTAACCTGGTTCGATCCCAAGTGGACCTTAGCAGGATTAACTGTCAAACCCACTTCCNCTTAATATAACCTAAAAATTTAACCTGGTTCGATCCCAAGTGGACCTTAGCAGGATTAACTGTCAAACCCACTTCCCGCATTTTAAGAAACACCTGATTCAAGTGGGGCAAATGGAATTCCAGATNGCAGGATTAACTGTCAAACCCACTTCCCGCATTTTAAGAAACACCTGATTCAAGTGGGGCAAATGGAATTCCAGATCATTACTGTGCACAATGATGTCATCAATATAATTGAAAAAAAAACCTAAATATGTATACTTTCACAACACGCGATACAATATTTGGGACAAGCCTTGACTTCCAAAATTAGAGCCAATGGGAATATGCTTGAACTTAAACTGTCTCCGCGATGTGCTGAAGGCAGTATATTTCCTGCAGGAAGTATCCAACAAATGTTGCTGAAAACTATTAATGAGATATAACACTGCAATTACGCAGGCTTTACCCGGGTTCTGAAGGGCACAGCCATTAGTAGGCAGCGGAAAAGGGTCTTTATGAATTTTCTTGATCACCAGGGAATGGTTAACCACCTAACGATACTTGTCGCTTTCAATCTTGCGCAACAAAAAACCATGTGTACAGTAGTCTGACACGGATGGAACAATATGGCTGGCTTCTGGTTACTTAGCAATGATCTCCTCAATTCTAGGCCCCCTTGAGCGTTGGGGGGAGGGGGACATTTGGAATATCATCCGTTAAGGAAATCTTATACGGAAGTGCATCGTATTTCCAATTTGTGGAGAGATGACGTCACTAAACTCTTCCCTCAACTGGTCTAATTCATTTTGAAAATATCCAGTTGAATGTGTGCCGTCAAATAAAGATGAAAACACTTCCGGAACCACGTCGACCTGAAGACCAATCCGGATGTTCGGGGCAAACCCAAAGGATATAGAGTAATTCGTCCAGATTAACCGACACCCTAGTTTTCTCNCAAACCCAAAGGATATAGAGTAATTCGTCCAGATTAACCGACACCCTAGTTTTCTCTAGGAACTTAAGCCTTAAAATGATGTCATTGGGAAGGTCTGAAAAAACCAAAAGGGAAACGTCCAGGAAAACCTACCGATTTTGAATTGTAAGTTCACAACAATGTTGCTTCTAACGACGTCACCATTAGCCACACACAAACCATTCTCAGACATACACACGACACACCCCTTGGATACGACCTTCAATTCCAATAGATGATTTAAATATTTGTTACTTAAACACAATGAGTAGCCCCGGTGTTAACTAAAGCAGGAAAATTATTTTCGCTATGGGGTATTAACACCGTACACTTCCTAATTGAGCATGGGACATAATTTTTTTCCTACTGGAAAACCNGGGGTATTAACACCGTACACTTCCTAATTGAGCATGGGACATAATTTTTTTCCTACTGGAAAACCCACGCCTAGTTCCAGTCAAACATGTTTTCCCGCCTTGGGACAAGTCCTACGGAGGTGCCCGAGCTCGCCGCATCAAAAACTTTTCCTTTTGGATACAGCACGCCTGTTTTGCTGACAATCCCTTGCTACGTATCCCTGGAGGGCACAATTGCTACGCCGCTCTGAGAAGCCGCGCTGCTCGACAACCTGTATAGGAGAAACTTGTCCAGACGACGCGAGGTTACTGTCTCGACCGGCTCGTACGGCAGGGGGAAACACGCACGGTATTCGCTACCGGTGAAAAGACGGCCTTGCATTTCCACAGCCAGCTGGCGGAGCTCGCGAAAATTATGGGGAACAGAGGCCAATGTGCATTGCGCGCGCATGTGCGGAGTCAAATTATCTATACAGACACTAACTAATTCACATTCATTCATTAGTAAAACAAATGCGTCATGGAATGCGCAGTTAGAATCCACAAATACGTGCATCGTCTAGCCCGGTCATTGGTTCCTATAAATATAGCTACGTTCGCAATTATGCATGACGCGCGGGGGAATGAAAGCCTCTATAACCCTACGTTTGAAGCCCACAAACATGCCACCTTCCAATGAAAAAATATCTTCACGGTGAAATTGCAGTTTCAATCCCTCGCACTTACTTCTTGCTGCAGCTTTCAAAAGACTATACTCGGAACTCATGAATAAGCCAGCTAATTTGCTCACTGCGATAGAAAAATACAACATACAGACTGCCTCAAGGGATTTCAAAGTAGTTAAATTTTGCAGTGCTGCTAGGAGAAGTTCATCAACATTAGGTGGACCATTGGTGTCACTCGCTGTGACCGCGCAGTGAGGGCGTTGCACTATCGAACCTTGTTGACGCCGCAAGCCCACGGCAGCTCAGCTACGGACATCGTTTCGTCGGCTTCAAACTCGTGGTCCCGTAGGAAATCCAAAAGTTCTTCTTTCTCACATGTGTAGGTAATCTTCACCTCAGCCAGTTCATTCAACAAATATAACAAATAAGAAAAGAGAAATAATGGAGCGGAGTTCGCGCTGTAATTATTTGTGCCGTAGCACTGATAATTTTGACACGTACGGTTTAAAGCTTTATATTTTCCGTAAAAGGTACGTCAAAAACTCTGCAAGGCAACCATGTGAAATCATCAAGTACATTAAATTATGCAAAGGCATTACCATAAAAATTCTCATTCGTTCACAAAAACTTCATAAATTGATTACAAAACTTGATGAATTATATTAAGAATAAAAAATACAACTTGCAAACTATGTTAATGTAAAAAAATTACTATATACTAATCTTTAAATGACTGTTAAAACAATTCAGTCATTACAAAAAGTTGACTAGCTAACATTTCTTGACCAATTAGAAATGAGGGCAGTTGTTAAGCACAGTAATGCCTACGTTTTTTATAAAAGAACATAACAAAATTAGTATTAAAAAGATTATAATTTCAGCGGAGGCAGTCAAAAGAACCGTCAAAGCTCCAACTGAATAAAACTGCTGCAGACAAAACACAAATTAAAACACAGCCCAACGCGAGAGTCGTGGGCACCAATATTAATTAAAAATGATTAATTCTTGGGCGGCGAACAAGACAACACACAGCACGTTAAAACAAGGAGATACAGTAACAGGACCGTTTTTGTTTAACCGAAAGAGAATTTTGACCGGCAACCGAAACAACAATTTGGAAAATACAAGCATTACTGCTTACCGAAGAAGAACACAACTATGCCATACAAAACACTAAAACACTTAAAAATATTCCAACATACAAACTAAAAATTTGTCCATGACTCAATGTTAATTGTACCCTAATGCTTGGTGGCTCAGGCAACAAGACTAAATTAAAACGAGCCACATCGCGGCCTCAACGTCCTAGAGGATGACAAGTGCGTCAATTTAAACNATTTGGAAAATACAAGCATTACTGCTTACCGAAGAAGAACACAACTATGCCATACAAAACACTAAAACACTTAAAAAATAGTCCAACATACAAACTAAAAATTTGTCCATGACTCAATGTTAAATGTACCCTAATGCTTGGTGGCTCAGGCAACAAGACTAAATTAAAACGAGCCACATCGCGGCCTCAACGTCCTAGAGGATGACAAGTGCGTCAATTTAAAAAATTTAAATATTTATTACGGGTGACACGTTCAGGTGACGGCAGGGCGTAGAATAGGAAAAGCACCAGCCGCGCAACGGCTTAAATAAACTATCAGAACTGCATAAAAAATTATGAAGCACGAGCGGGGGACACGACGAATGGGTAGGGACAGGGGAGGAAAGAGGAGGGAACTTAGCCGAGCAAAAAGTATACCACCGCGTCGTGTAGAGAGCTAAGAAAATATTTTGCGTCATGGATGCTAGCGTCGCAATTTATATTCATATGCGATTATAATTAGCGATTTCTTAGGGCCAGTCTTTTGAAATTTAATTTGCAATCTTCATTTATAGCTCCAAGAGTGTATGCATGTGACAGTCCTACGACCATTTATAGACATAGCGATTAAATTAATTTTGAAATTAATTTTTACCCCATAGTGTTTTTTTTTGTCAAAATTAGGTTATAACAGGTGAAGAAAAGATTAAAAGTTAAAATATTAAAATAATGTTTAAATTTTTTTAAATTTATTAAAAATTATTACTTTAAAACTATTTATATTCCTTTGCGTAAAGTCTACATCCTTATAAACACTACATTCATTTCTAATTCGTTCAATACGAAGCCAGCTATTCAGGCACTCGTGAATTTCATGCCACCGTGCAGTAAGTTTGAAGGCAAAGTTCTTGTAGGAGAAGCGACACCGATATGGCACTGAAAGTTCCGAAGATTATACACTAGCAGTCCCAGATGGCTCCGCTGTCGTCACGTCGGAAGGACCAGGAACCATGGATGTAGATGTCTTCATGGAAAGAGATGTTGCTCCTGGTGATCAGGCGTCAGGTTCATAGTTTATACTGGTCGCAGAAAATTTTGGTACAGAAGCTATGCAATCGAAATCACCGTCCATCACTCTGCACACGGAGGACGCAAGAAATATCTGTTGCAAATCCGGCACCGAGGTATATATAAAGCCTGCAGTTTAACTTTGTATGACATTACATGTTTACAGTAATTATCGTTGCGGAAGAAACGTGACCCACACACCATAAACATAGATATTTAATCTGGTTGAGATTCTTCATACAGCCACAAAATTCACGATGCAGCGCGGTATGTTGATGCGTAAATACCTTATTGCAATAACTGCAGAGATAATGTTTCTCTGGTGGTGGCTATACTCTCCAAGAGACAGGTCAGCCAAAGAACTGGATGGTGCATCCGAAGAGACAGATGTTGCCGTAAGAAATGATGATGTCAGTCAATCCGTCCAAAGTTGCAGTCGACCCCACTGAAGATGTCTCAACCATAGAAGTCGATGGCGCCGTTGACATCATGCATTAATATGGCGATGGTAGTGCTGTTGCTGCGCGTATCCCATCTGAGGAACTATATGGTGCTTCTGCTGGACCTACAACCGACATCTCCATAATATTAATGTCAGGTACCGTCATCTGCTACGACGATCTGCCACTCACCAAGACCTCTATCAATCTAAGCTCCATAAAATGAACCCAACTACGTATATATATATCCTAGACATTATGGAAATTACGCAGTGCATCATGGGAGGCGAAGGCACATTCGCTGTTGCACCTGGTGATGACTTGACGAGTACAGCATTCGTTCTCGCTGTAAGCATTGGCAATGTGGAGAGGTATAGGTACGAAACGATGTTTCTGTTGACACTCGCACCGACGACGGAGGTTGCAGGAAAACCAAGATATAAACTTCTTCCCAGCTCTATGGGCGCCTTAAAGGTATAACTATCGCCTATCAATACGCTTCTCAAATGCATAGGGTCCCTCTGCGTATATACACTTTGTGAAAACCAGTGTACGGCAGCACCGTACATCACCGAGAAGCGAGTGTTGATCGCGGACTGCGGTAATAGTAATTTAGCCATTTATCGCAGTTAAGATCTTGCAAACTAGCTTATCCGGACGTGTTGCGAAATTTTGTTAGTACTAGGCAATACGGGACAATCAAACTGATATCTATATATTAGCTGTTCGAGCAAGCCGAGGCACAAACCGTCTTAAAAATAGACATTACAATAATTAATAATAAATGTAGCTGATACCGGGGTGTGAGCTGATCAGCACGACCAGAAGAATCATCGCAAAGTAGCAGCTTACTAATTATATCATAGTAGCTGAATTTCTCTGATATAAAGTTCTCTTCGTGAAGTTGTAAAATGGCGGACACTTAGAATAATTCGTCATCGTATGTCGCTGTATTTTTTCGCCTTACTTATAGAGGCCTAATAGAATAATGAGCATAGAAAAGTCGCCTTGCTAATGCGTGATTTTTTTTGTTTTGTGGGTGGAGGTACAATCCCGAACAGTACAAAATCTATTTGTAGACTGTAAATTGAAATTATTTGGTTATATAAACATAAAACTTTTCGTGTTATTTCCCTTTCAAATTAATTAAAGTCTCCATCCCAGGAATCAGTCAACGAGAAAAATAAAAGCCCGTTTTACGTCTTACGTCCAGACATGGCAATAATAGAGGGATTATGGGGTTTTGACACATCGAGACCGGGGGCCAGAGCATTGGAGCTGTTCGTGCCCTGCCATTCCGGTCGGCCAGCAGCCATCTTGGATCCAGGTAACCTAGACTCTTACTTTGAACCTGGTGAACTTTGACCTTGGCCCTGATCTTCGCTCGCATGACCTTGACCTGGATGACCTTTAACCTTGAAAACCCAGAAAATCCCATATAATTCCGCAAAATCCAATTTTTTTATCAAAAAAAAATTATAACAAATTATATTTAAAAAATTCCAAAAAAATTTATGTTATTCTAAAAATAAAAAAAAATATTTAATGAACTTAAAATTACACAGTTCCCCCACAGCTCCTTCCACCAACACACGTTCCACCATCTTGGTAGGTGCATTCCACCATCTTGATAAACATCACAGCCACCATCCGCCAATTCGGTCGGTGCAGTCCACAATCTTGGTACGTGAATTCCGCCATCTTGGTTAGTGTCTCAGCCACGGTCTGCCATCGTGGTAAGTGCCACTGTACGCCAATTTGGTCGGTGAAGTCCACCATATTAGTAGGTGCAGCTTTCTGCCATCTTGGTCGGTGCAGTCCGTCATCTTGATAGACATCACACCCACCATCAGCTATTTTGGGTTTTTTTGCTTGTCATTTGTTTATACATTACTGGAGTTTGTCTCTCACCTTCGTTCGACTGCCATATTGGTTTTCTTCGTTCATCATTTGTTTTACATTGCTGGTGCTGTCCCAGCACCATACCCAGCAGACAAAGGACCCCCTCCACTTCCCACTCCTATATAATCAATTGACTAACTGCCCCAACTATAATTCTCATTGGTTAATCCCCCCCCCCCTTTCCGATATATTTAATTGCTCTGCCAATATTTATCATTGGCTAATTACTCGTTGGTTTCCGGAAACTTTCTTTAGACCAATTAGTCGGTTCCCTCCAACCCCTTCCAATATATTTAATTTCCTCACCAATTTTTCTCATTTGCTAATTACTCGGGTGCATTCGGAAACCTTCGTTACTACCAATCGGTGGCCTACTTTAATTGTGAGGGCAGAATATTTTTGTCCCCCTTAAAAACACATTTATAAGACACCGCGAGCTTCCTCGGGAAATCAATCATTTTTATAGCTATTAGAAATGTATTCGTGTTGTCCAAGCGGCCATAAAATCCTTTCGGCCATTTTGACTTTTGAAAGGGTACGCTTGCTTTGTGCATTGGACAAACGGGACTAGTTACCATACCTGCCAAAAGAATTTCTCCTGATCTACGCACCTTACGAAATTTCGAGCGAATTCAATTACACGTGAAATGCCCTACAAGACAAAGAGAAGAAACACCTGTATAAAAAGTATTCCTTGTATTATGCAAAATAATAATGATATTCTGATGTGTGTGTTAAAAAAAATGTATTTTTATCATGAGATATGTCCTGCTCACATAACGTATAAAAAACGCTGTTGGTGAAGAGAAAAAATATTTAGTGTATATCAGTTTTGTTATAATTTAAAGAAACAAAAAAATGTAAATATTCAATGTGACTCTAGCCGTCACTAAAGCAACGTATTATATATTTTACGTGTATAAATGTAATTGAAAACTTAAATAAATTAAAGCGGCCTCGAAAGTGATATTTAGACGTGCCATGTAGCAGCAGTAGAGACGGCTGGAGTAGGTTGGCACTCTGTGCCTTTATCACCAATTGGCAGCCATGCATAGGACGTACTTGGCTCTTCCTGCTCAACAGGCAGCGGGCGGGCGCGCGGGCCACCTGAGCCTTGGAAAGCAGGCGAGCAGCTCGCTTACAGCGGTTGCTTCATGCTAGCTATGTTAAATGTATTATTCCAAACAGACGTCGTCTACTTATTCATTTATCATGTAAAACTTTAATGTGTTGCAAAAAGATTTCACGAATGATTATTTATTTTATCATACACACTTTAACATTCTGGANCGTAAAACTTTAATGTGTTGCAAAAAGATTTCACGAATGATTATTTATTTTATCATACACACTTTAACATTCTGGAAACAAGAAATACACTTTTCTCTGTAGCCCATTCGAGAATACACACAAGACACACTGACAAGAGGGTCCCGAGTCGACACTTGAGAAAAATATACACGTTACCATACTGGTGAAAAAAATATACCCGTTACCATACTGATTGATGAAAAAAATGTATTCACTACCATACTGATTTATGAAAAAAGGACAGAAAATACTGGTGCGGACAGACATACCATGCTGATGGAGACAAACAAAGAATATTCCTTAAAAATTAAAACACCCATTACATATATTCCAAATACGTTTAAAACAAAATTAAAGCTAGAGCACAGGGAAAATATGATGTATAGAAGTATCTGCACCGTCATTTCATAATCAGCTTCATCTTTGTTAACAAGGTTTGGAATATTTCGCATGCAAAACATAAATTATAGAAAAAATAATTATTATAACGATTACATATAATGTAAAACAACAAACAGTAAAAAAATTAGAAATTTTCTAGTTAGTACACCCCAAAAAAATGCATCCACCAAGTTAAGAATATATATGTACGAGTGTGAAACGCTTCATAGGGTTACTCCAACTTTATGCAATTAGAAAACTAATCTCGCGCCCACGCGTGCATACATAACAGACTGCAGGCGATGGTGAAGAATG
>NQII01003765.1:157665-199203 GCA_002778355.1 Clitarchus hookeri | reverse complement strand
CTCTCTCTCTCTCTCTCTCTCTCTCTCTCTCTCTCTCTCTCTCTCTCTCTCTCTCTCTCTCCTCTGTATCACTTGCACGTAGCAGTAATAAAAATATTCACGTTATTTTAAAATGATTTCAATACGAATAAAAATATTACACAAATACTCGTAAAATTCTTATTTTTTGACATTATAATTCTCCCCCAGAAATGTAAAAAAATTTAATTAAATATATAAATACATAGTATTTACACATCAAATGGAAGAATATATTTAGCAATGTGTAAATTTAAATATATTATATTTACAAAACACATCGGAGAAAACATTTTACATGATAACATATTTACTGTAAAATGCCAAAGATTGCNCATGATAACATATTTACTGTAAAATGCGAAAGATTGGTAAACAACAAATAATTGTGAGTTAGTTAAACACATCGACATTTATTTGTACACAATAATCATTTTTTACACATAGCATTAAAACATAATTTTTTTCATTCAAACTTTTAATCGCGCGCATCAAAATTTTGTTAAAGTAGGCCACCGATTGGTTGGAACGAAAGTTTCCGGAAACACCCGAGTAATTAGCCAATGTAAAACATTGGCGGATCAATTAAATATATAGGAAAGGGATGGAGGGGAACCCGCTAATTGGCATAACGAAAGTTTCCAAAAACACCCCAGCAATTAGTCAATGAGAATCATTGGCGGAGCAATTCAATATATTGGAAGGGGATGGGCAATTAGCCAATGAGAATCAGGGGTGGGGCAATTGGTCAATTAAATATATTGGAAGGGTCTGTTGAAGGAGTCAGTCGTCTGCTGGTCGTAGTGCTGGGGACAGCACCAGCAATGTAAAGCAAATTGAAATCTAAGAAATCAAGATGGCGGTAGAACGAAGGTGAGTGACAAACTGCAGTTATGTATACACAAATGAAATATGAAAAAAACCAAGGTTGCAATTGGTGACTGTATTGCCTACAAAAATGGCGAACGGCTGCACCTACCACGATGGCAGATGGTGGCTATGACGCCTACCAAGATGGCGGACTTCACCTATCAAAATTGCGAACTGCACCAACCAAAATCGTGAATGGTGGCTGTGATGCCTATCAAGATGGTGGATTGCACGTACCTAGATTGTAGAATGAGTATGGGTAAAGGGGGTGTGGAAACCTCCGGAATTGTAAATTTGTAATAAAAAAATGTCAATAATGTTAAAATAATTTTCAACAGTTTTTTATATATTTTTATACATTTTCGGAATTGTTTCGATATTTTGTTTATTTCCTTTTTTACTTTTGTGGGTTTTTAACGTCAAAGGTCACAGGGACCAAAAACAGGGTCAAGGTCATCTACATCCAAGATGGTGTCCGGCCGACCGGAATGACAGAGCACGAACTGCTCCAGCGCTNAACAACAAATAATTGTGAGTTAGTTAAACACATCGACATTTATTTGTACACAATAATCATTTTTTACACATAGCATAAAAACATAATTTTTCCATTCAAACTTACAATCGCCTGCATCAAAATTTTATTAAAGTAGGCCGCCGATTGGTTGGAACGAAAGTTTCCGAAAACACCCGAGTAATAAGCCAATGAAAAACATTGGCGGATCAGTAAAATATATAGGAAAGGGATGGAGGGGAACCCGCTAATTGGCATAACGAAAGTTTACGTAAACACCCAAGCAATTAGTCAATGAGAATCATTGGCGGAGCAATTCAATATATTGGAAGGGGATGGGCAATAAGCCAATGAGAATCAGGGGTGGGGCAATTGGTCAATTAAATATATTGGAAGGGTTCTGTGGAAGGAGTCAGTCATCTGCTGGTCGTAGTGCTGGGGGCAGCACCAGCAATGTAAAGCAAATCGAAATCTAAGAATTCAAGATGGCGGTAGAACGAAGGGGATGTATACACAAATGAAAAATGGCGAACGGCTGCACCTACCACGTTGGCAGATGGTGGCTATGACGCCTACCAAGATGGCGGACTTCACCTATCAAAATTGCGAACTGCACCAACCAAAATGGTGAATGGTGGCTGTGATGCCTACCAAGATGGTGGATTGCACCTACCTAGATTGTAGAATGAGTATGGGTAAAGGGGGTGTGGAAACATCCGGAAATGTAAATTTGTAAAAAAAAATTTCAATTATGTTTAAATTATTTTCAACAGTTTTTAATATATTTTTATACATTTTCGGAATTGTTTACATTTTTTGTTTATTTTCTTTTTCTCTTTTGTGGGTTTTTTAACGTCAAAGGTCACAGGGACCAAAGACAGGGTCAAGGTCATCTACATCCAAGATGGTGTCCGGCCGACCGGAATGACAGAGCACGAACTGCTCCAGCGCTNAACAGGGTCAAGGTCATCTACATCCAAGATGGTGTCCGGCCGACCGGAATGACAGAGCACGAACTGCTCCAGCGCTCCGGTCCCAGGTGGCGATGTGCCTAAGTCCCCATAATCCCTCTATTGACAATAAATACAGTACTGTGATATTGCTTCCCTGTTCATTAGATGGATTGGCCAGTCTATGACAGCATCTTAAATGATTTTCGTTGACTAGTATTTAAGTGACTAATATTACTTACTTGGGTTTATTCTGTATAGTGTATTATTTTTAAGGATTATCTTTTCGAACCATAAAATAATATGGGACCCATCGGTGAAACTTGTTTTTAGGCATTGGAAATAAAACTAATTGTTAAAATTTCAGATCGAAAAACAAATACATACGAAATAGATACTTAAAGACTGGGCAGGAGTTCTAAACGTTTTTAATACAGTATACATGTGACACGTCCCATACTGATTAAGTGAATTTGATAAAACTGTTTGCAAGTCCTTAGCCATTGTCGATGTCATGCACAGAAAATGTAAATCAGTCAAGCTTGCCTTTTTTATGTGGTCGACTGGAGGAAAACCTTCCTCCANAACAACAAATAATTGTGAGTTAGTTAAACACATCGACATTTATTTGTACACAATAATCATTTTTTACACATAGCATTAAAACATAATTTTTTTCATTCAAACTTTTAATCGCGCGCATCAAAATTTTGTTAAAGTAGGCCACCGATTGGTTGGAACGAAAGTTTCCGGAAACACCCGAGTAATTAGCCAATGTAAAACATTGGCGGATCAATTAAATATATAGGAAAGGGATGGAGGGGAACCCGCTAATTGGCATAACGAAAGTTTCCAAAAACACCCCAGCAATTAGTCAATGAGAATCATTGGCGGAGCAATTCAATATATTGGAAGGGGATGGGCAATTAGCCAATGAGAATCAGGGGTGGGGCAATTGGTCAATTAAATATATTGGAAGGGTCTGTTGAAGGAGTCAGTCGTCTGCTGGTCGTAGTGCTGGGGACAGCACCAGCAATGTAAAGCAAATTGAAATCTAAGAAATCAAGATGGCGGTAGAACGAAGGTGAGTGACAAACTGCAGTTATGTATACACAAATGAAATATGAAAAAAACCAAGGTTGCAATTGGTGACTGTATTGCCTACAAAAATGGCGAACGGCTGCACCTACCACGATGGCAGATGGTGGCTATGACGCCTACCAAGATGGCGGACTTCACCTATCAAAATTGCGAACTGCACCAACCAAAATCGTGAATGGTGGCTGTGATGCCTATCAAGATGGTGGATTGCACGTACCTAGATTGTAGAATGAGTATGGGTAAAGGGGGTGTGGAAACCTCCGGAATTGTAAATTTGTAATAAAAAAATGTCAATAATGTTAAAATAATTTTCAACAGTTTTTTATATATTTTTATACATTTTCGGAATTGTTTCGATATTTTGTTTATTTCCTTTTTTACTTTTGTGGGTTTTTAACGTCAAAGGTCACAGGGACCAAAAACAGGGTCAAGGTCATCTACATCCAAGATGGTGTCCGGCCGACCGGAATGACAGAGCACGAACTGCTCCAGCGCTCCGGTCCCAGGTGGCGATGTGCCTAAGTCCCCATAATCCCTCTATTGACAATAAATACAGTACTGTGATATTGCTTCCCTGTTCATTAGATGGATTGGCCAGTCTATGACAGCATCTTAAATGATTTTCGTTGACTAGTATTTAAGTGACTAATATTACTTACTTGGGTTTATTCTGTATAGTGTATTATTTTTAAGGATTATCTTTTCGAACCATAAAATAATATGGGACCCATCGGTGAAACTTGTTTTTAGGCATTGGAAATAAAACTAATTGTTAAAATTTCAGATCGAAAAACAAATACATACGAAATAGATACTTAAAGACTGGGCAGGAGTTCTAAACGTTTTTAATACAGTATACATGTGACACGTCCCATACTGATTAAGTGAATTTGATAAAACTGTTTGCAAGTCCTTAGCCATTGTCGATGTCATGCACAGAAAATGTAAATCAGTCAAGCTTGCCTTTTTTATGTGGTCGACTGGAGGAAAACCTTCCTCCACGTGGGCGAGAAGTGATGGGCCGACGGAGGAAGGTTACAAATGTAATATGGTTAAAAATTACATACTCAGAGTTTCACCTTCTGAGCACACCCCAAAATCTTGCTCACTATGTGCCAGTACTTTACTTTAAAATCATGTTATAAGTAAGTTAAGTGACGTTTGTTTAAATGTACTTTTCAAAATATTACACTTCCATAAACATACTTTATTTTGCATGGCTAAATTTGATTCATAACATTACAATACGAAAAAATGTTTTCTATCTCTCTTTTGAAGGACGTAACTACTCTAACAGCAGTCAGTACTTGCCAAGATCGAAAACCACATTGTATTATATGTATTTTGTCAAAACAGCAATTAAGTAATATATTCACGTTTTGGTTACTGAAATAACTACAGACACGAAAAAGGATTTTCAGTTTGGCCACTATACCAAGGCATGTGTTTCAGTTTGATCTATGGTAGAGAAAATATTTAACTAATGAATTATCCCAAATAAAATATATTTAAATTGGTCGATGCTATTNCGATGTCATGCACAGAAAATGTAAATCAGTCAAGCTTGCCTTTTTTATGTGGTCGACTGGAGGAAAACCTTCCTCCATGTGGGCGAGAAGTGATGGGCCGATGGAGGAAGGTTACAAATGTAATATGGTTAAAAGTGACATACTCAGAGTTTCACCTTCTGAGCACACCCCAAAATCTTGCTCACTATGTGCCAGTACTTTACTTTAAAATCATGTTATAAGTAAGTTAAGTGACGTTTGTTTAAATGTACTTTTCAAAATATTACACTTCCATAAACATACTTTATTTTGCATGGCTCAATTTGATTCATAACATTACAATACGAAAAAATGTTTTCTGTCTCTCTTTTGAAGGACGTAACTACTCTAACAGCAGTACTTGCTAAGATCAAAAACCACATTGTTTTATATGTATATTGACAAAACAGCAATTTAGTAATATATTCACGTTTTGGTTACTCAAATAACTACAGACACGAAAAAGGATTTTCAGTTTGGCCACTATACCAAGGCATGTGTTTCAGTTTGATCTATGGTAGAGAAAATATTTAACTAATGAATTATCCCAAATAAAATATATTTAAATTGGTCGATGCTATTGTTTCAGCGTATAATTATAATAAAGTTTTAAATACTAATAATAGACCCTTTCATTTCGCAGAAAGTCAAGAGACAATCATAATTTGTGTTATTTTAGCGCATGTAATTGAATGCCGCTTATTCGATATGCTTAGCAAACCTCTGAACCAACTGTAAACGTTTAGTCTTCAAACTCCTTCATACCGCATGACTGAGCTGGAGAGGAGAAAAATGTATGTTCGTGGCAGTATCCATTGAGAAAAGGTCTTGATTATGGTATGTATAGAATTGTGATCTCTATAATGCTAGAATAATATAAAACAAACATATAACGTTTCTAATGACAATCGATAGACACACCCATATTTCGCGAGAAAAAAAACTCCACGTAGGCTAGACTTAAATATACTCCTTGTACCCCTTCATTTTAATGTGGTTTTTGTATGCGTTTTCTTGTGAGAATGCAATTAGGTACTTTAAATGTCAAATCAGAGTTATATTTATCAGGTACTGAGTGTTTGTGATTCGTTTAANATTGAGAAAAGGTCTTTATTATGGTATGTATAGAATTGTGATCTCTATAATGCTAGAATAATATAAAACAAACATATAACGTTTCTAATGACAATCGATAGACACACCCAAATTTCGCGAGAAAAAAAACTCCACGTAGGCTAGACTTAAATATACTCCTTGTACCCCTTCATTTTAATGTGGTTTTTGTATGCGTTTTCTTGTGAGAATGCAATTAGGTACTTTAAATGTCAAATCAGAGTTATATTTACCAGGTACTGAGTGTTTGTGATTCGTTTATGAATGTGGAGGAGTTAAAAACCATCCAATCACGAAATTGACTGTAAGAAGAGATTTGGGCGGCTCTTAACATCGAGGTATTGATAGCCAATGAGGGCGAAGCGAGATGAGCAGCACCGGAATGGCAAGGCGCGGGAAACAGGAGATCACCGAGAAAATCCAACGACATGCCTAGGTAGGAGGCGAATAGTCAAACCACTAAACCACCGTGGCCCCAAATCACGAAAGTGATTCCAAAAACCAATATATGAGAACTCTTTCCGCGAAAGGGCAGTCGTAACCATCGATGCGAAAATGTCAATTAAAAACAATGAAGTAGCATATTATCATACTAATCGAATTATAAGCGAGCATCCCTGCCCCATACTCGTGGCATGACACGAGAGGTACTTGTTGTTGCAAGAGGGAAGGAAGGGAGGTGGGAGAAGGCGAGAGCAGTAATTAGAGCAGCGACACGTCGGCTGCAGGACAAACACCCCACTTACAGCGCCGCCACTCTGGCCGGAGTTATGGGCGGGCGGAGAGGAGCATACATCAGCAGCGACGCTTGCCGGCATGTTAAGGCGGAAGGGGCGGGGGGATGTTTGGCAACGCCGCGAGTCCACGCCCCCGCCCCCTCCGAAGCTACCCGCACGACCGCCACAACGCCCCCGCCGCGCCGGTTCCGCTGCGGTCTTCAGCCCACCGCTCCGTCGTAAACAACGCATCACCGCTGTTTGTTGGCGACCGCAGGTCGTCCCCGAAAACCACCCCGGTCGTAACTGGCACAAATACGTATAGATGGTCGCCAAACAGATTAATTGAAGTCGACAGATGTTTGGAATTCAATACATAAAATGTAATGTAGGACTATGCTTGGTAAGTTTTTTCACTAACCTTTTGAAAAAATGTTTTTTCTCGAGTGCTACAGTTCTGTCTTTCATGGCAAATTTTGCTGCGGAAAACATTTTTCAACATTTTTCCTGCTGCAGTAAATATCAATGTGTTAGCTAGAATATAACATTCCCCGTAACTTTGTAAGCCACCGCTATAAACAATACAATTCACTATTGGTTATACAAGTAAAGTTCAGCACCAAAATACTTTTTGATAGTAACTGTTACAGCTGCATTTGGAGCAGAGCTTAACGCTTGCAGCAATCGGCAAAATTTTGTACCGACATAATGGTTCTCTGAAGGGTAGATTCAAAACGGTTATGTATCGTTGCGAAGAGCGGAATTTTAATCANTACAATTCACTATTGGTTATACAAGTAAAGTTCAGCACCAAAATACTTTTTGATAGTAACTGTTACAGCTGCATTTGAAGCAGAGCTTAACGCTTGCAGCAATCGGCAAAATTTTGTACCGACATAATGGTTCTCTGAAGGGTAGATTCAAAACGGTTATGTATCGTTGCGAAGAGCGGAATTTTAATCTGACTGTTACACTTTGCTTACACCGCGTCTTTTGTTTTCTGTTGTCCATGAACAATTCTCCAGTGATACCGGTAACTGTTTGTTAATTGAACTTTGTAGCCATCTTCACATGCATCTGTAACGTTAGCAGGGCTTACGGCTAATGTGTATTATTACATCATACTCGTTCTCAATATTAATGGTTGTTTCTCTTTATTATCTTTTCCATGACAGAATGTTTATTACGTGCTCCTTGCACGCCAGAAAAGCTAAGAAATTAAAAAAAAAAAATATCGTAGGAGGTATCATACGAGAGGATATGTTATGCAATCATTGCCAGTATTGCATAAAAGTAACTTAAATTTTTAAACACATAATTTTTAAAGATTGTGGGTAAGCATGTGAGGCTTAACTTCTCGTCGACAACGAAGTCTGTAGAGATGGAGGAAGCTACTCAGAGAAGCCGACACGGAGAGAGAATTGGCAATGGCCTAGGGGCAAGGAACCAACTCAGTATTCACCTGGAGTGATCTCGGGAAACCATGTAAAACACAAATCAGGACTGCAGGGCAGCGATTCGAACACAAGTCCTCCAGAAGTCGAGTCCTTCTCTAGGCATTTCTTAAAGAACATTCCCTGTTTATCATATATATTTTACCCACATGGCTATAGTTTTTAATCGGAGGTACGTTGGTGACGATTGATCAATGGCAGTTTAAAATATTCATTTCCTGTGTTCACTATCGTTTTGGCATTGCGCAGGAAGATTATAATTGGCCAGCAAGCCCTGCACACACGGTCAAACTCAATAAAAAGTTTTTCCATTCTCTTTTCTGAGGGATAATTATTTGAAATTATTCCCATTGCTCTTTATTATTTACGGTTCATATCACTGTCATCTTACACCAAGACTACAGCACTTCGGTTTTGACAATATAATAAATACGTTGATTTGTTAAGTGATATCGCTTGATATCCCTGCCAAGCTAGCATTCATGAAGCTAATGGGAAATCAATGCTAAATAAATTCCTTTCTTAAGTACATAAATTTTAAAGATAACTGATTCAAACAAAAATAATATTTTACCAGACTTTCTCAAAAAATAGTGCTATGTTAATAACAAAAAAAAAAAAAGTATAGTTATTTCATAACTTTTTTGAAAAATATATATTGTAATGTTAAATATTAGAAAATAATACTTAACATAAATGTTGACGCGATTTCTTAAATTGCTAGAATTCCTTAAGTAATTCCACATACAATAATTTTGTTAGAAAGGGTTATCTTTAAAATAGATTCATTGAGATGAAATTTTTCCATCATTGATACCCCCATTTAAACATTGTTATTTGCAGGTTCGACGGGCAGCGTTCTTAGATATATACTGATTGCCTTTTATTGTGCTCTGGAGCCGCGTCGTGGAAGTTTTAAAACCTGGCGCATCTCTACTACGCCGTATCAGGGTTTGTGCTTGCACTTGTATGGCAGGCCTCTTGAGATCAGGGGATCCTAACAGTTTCTTCCTGTGGCAATCAATCACTGTCAATCTCTTCTGAGTGGTCAGACTTATCACTAGTGATCTTCCTTTCCAGTTGATTTTGTCCTGTTGAGTCTAGTTATGTAACACGTTAAATTTTGAAATTACTGGTCTCTGCCAATGTAGAAACTATAACTGCTTATGTGTTACAAACATGTGAAAACTAGCTTAAATTTATCTGACATCATGCATCTTTCTTCTCCATTCACCGAGGTGGCAATCAGTCGTGGAAAGACTCGTTCGAGTAGAGTGTCTGAAGCCAGTTATAAGAATATTCAGGTATGAAAACAATGAGATGGGTTTAAAAGGAAGATCTGAGAGATATGCGAGGGGTAAAAGATATTCAAATCTACAAAGATTGGCTCGATTTTATACTTCCCATTCTCCGAATTATTGGTCACCGGTAAGAAATAAATGGCACACGTAGATATTTATTACTCCTACGCAGTACCCTATCCACTGGTCTTAGAACAGCCGTGACAGAATCTTTCTTTAATTTTACAGTATGTAACACTAAATGGAATTAAATGCATTAGTATACAAACGACATTGTTTGAATTCATAAACTCATAAGATTTGTATTGTTGTCACGTTCAAAGTGAATGTTTTTGAGAAGCTACAGAACAAATATATTAGCAATTATGAAAGTCTTTAAAGCTAAAAAAATGTATTAATAAAATTTAACAAATTATTTTGCAAAATAATTTACGAAAAAATTAAGGTGTGATTATGTATATTTGTACCATTCACTGATTTCCAGTATTAATGTTTAAGTATGAGTAATTTATTTAGTTATATGCATATCTATAATTACAACACATTTCAAATAATGTTTATGTAAAGTGGTAGCATTTTATATATTACCAAAATATACTTATCATTTAAGACAACCTTAGTGAAATTTTTATTATTATTATACATTATAACCTGAATAGATTCAGAAAATAAAAAAAATCAAACGAAATGGAATTAGCAAAGTGAAATGCATTGTAAGAGATAACACATATTCTCAGAGCTCTTCGCATGCTGAAATAAATTTTTATTGCTGAGAAATAACATAACTAACAAGAAATTACTGACAACTAATGAGGCTACTTTCCTCTATATGAGTGCAAATTAATTTCAGATTAGTTCTTAAACGGTAAATGGTACGTATGCGTTAACGACTCATTGACGGCAATATCATTAGATACTAAACCAGAAACATGTGAAACAGGACCAAGAAAATAAAAATACACTAGTGACTTACCCAAGAATCGAATTAAGAAAAACTCGTAAAATTAAGCTAGTTTACAATCAACTGCGTCACGGAGGTAGTATCCGGTGCATAAATTTCGAATGTAATCAGTCTTAATGTTTTGAATGATAGTGTTCCCTAACCTGAAATATTTACACGGCAATCATTTAGAAAATAAATGCCTGAGCCACTAAAAAAAATAAGTTTACATAGCTTACCACACACTTTTTTTTTTTTGGTAGAAATCTGTTCATTGGTTTCTGAGATATGGCATTAAAACTTTATTTTATAAAGCTGGGCTATCTTACAAAACTGCTTTTAAAAAAAGCTCTGTACACGACGTTTCTGATAGATACTGTCAGCATAAGAAAGGTTAATTTAAAATTCTTAAATTGTTAAATAGACATGCCATAAATATAAAAATATTTGTGGCCATTATGTAGAAAACCATTGTCTGACCCCATTTAAAACATGTAACTTTACAAAGCCTTCTCAAGTTATGCAAAATTATTCCGGAAATATGGCAAACTGTTATATTTACTTGCGTGACTTTTTTTTGCAAAATTTCCTGAAAAAGATTATCTTTGTATGCATAAACGTTGCTTCTAGTTAATACTGTTTGCATACAGAATTTGGTTTAATTTTGTTCGAACGTTACGTAGATATAACAAATAAATCTTAATTATTAAAATAAACTCCATTAAAACATGTCGGCAGCATATAACACCTGTTAATTTACATACACCACCTTAGCAATACTTCGTAACATTTTTGTATGAATAGGTTTTTTGGTCTTCGAGATATAGTATTAACTCTTCATTGTTCATGTGATTATATTAATAAATGGAGGACAAAAAGTTTACGTATAAACACATTTATAAATGTCATAGTTAAAATTTACAAAGCTATATTAAAATCTCTTATATATTTTCGCAGATAAAGCACACTTAGCTGAAATGTTTGTATGGGCGCAATTTATATAATCCCTTCTATAATAAATAATTAAAGAAGAAATAAATTTAAAAAAACCTATCAAAATCAAAGATATTTAATCAAATAATAAATTTATCAATATTTGAGTGCCAAAAATTATAAAAAGTTCATATTCAACAAAATAAATTAAATCATTAAATATTAATAAAACACAAAAAAAAATTAAAATTAAAAAACATATAAATTAATACGGCCTACCACAGTACAACATATTTGCAAAATTTAAATAAATAAATTGGTGGATTTTCTCCTGAGATATGGCATGGAAACCGTATTATTTTAAATGTGGCTATGCTACAAAATAGCAGAGATATGTGGCTTTGAGTAAACAATTTTGATGGATATATAGCATACTCTCAGAATACAAAGTTGAAATTTGTTTTGTAATAGTGTAGATGTATATATTGCCACAATTTTGAAAGTATATGTGTCTGACGCTATCAATGTTTATATTTTTACATGGCCTACCATAGATCTAAATCATTGCTTAATTTGGTATAAATCGGTGGTTTTTTTTCGGAGATATCAGTAGTAGAAAATAGAGAAGTTGGGCACACCGGCGTCTGGAGTCGGAGCGTCAACCGCCATTTTGAATTTACCTGATTTCCCTCAAAATTTCCCTCTTTTCTCTCAAACAAGCACCGATTCTCCCAGTTGCATAAATGAGCCGCAGAAAGAGACTTTTCGATACATCGGAAGGATTTGGCAGGCTCGCTTCTCGAGGGCAGAGCAGTGAAGACTGTACTGTTTTTTAGGCATAGGGTATGCCAAATCGATACACGGGATCCAGGATCCGAGTCAGACCTAACCATTAGTTATCTTGGTTCTGCCAGCCGTCTTAGACGCCATATTGGATCCAGGTAACCTTCACCTGTGACCTTAACCATGTAACAATGACCTTGAATAACCTTGAACACAAAAATTCACAAAAAGTTCCAACATATTAAAAAAAAAACACTTTCCACTTGACTCAAGACCCAAGACTCAATACTCAAGACTCAAGACCTAAGACACAAGGCCAAATAATCAAGACTCAGTAACCCATTACTAAGGACTTAAGACCAAAGACCCAAGACTCAAGACACAAAACTGATGTCCATTGACTCAAGACTCAACAACCTTCACTCAAAACCCTTGACCAAAGACTCAATACTGACGACTCAAGACCCATGGCTCAAGACTCAAGACCCAAGACTGAAGACAAAAGGCTCAAGGATCAAGACCCCTGACTAAAAACCCTTGAGTCAAAACCCTTGACTCAAGAGTAAAGACTCAAGACTCTTAACTCAAGACCCTTGACCCAAGAAACTTGACCCCATGGCCCATAACCTTTGACCCCAAGTTAACCTTTCAGCCATTTTGTTTCTAGATTTTTCCAATTTATCCTCTATCATTCCATCTTGCTACATCATGCTCTGTCATTACATCTTACTAGTTTGGGCTCTATTAATCCATGTTGCTTCTCTCTTTCTTCTCACTCCCACTTCTTTTCACTTTTAACCTTTTTTTGTCCGCTATCTTGGATGCCGTCTGCTGTAGTTCCCTCACCGCCTGCTAGACGCACTGGTGTCGTCCATGTTTTCGCTGTTTATTGTTACTAGAGTGTGCAGGTGCACCTGATAACTCTACATGGCAGTGTGTATATTTATTTATGCATTTAAGGATGAAGTGTAGTTTGCCATGTATGAGGTGTAAATATGGTATGTCATTATTCAGATAATTAGAACATTTTGGATACTTCATATTTTCATATACTTAATGTTTAAAGCGAATTAAATTCTGCAGTTTGCCACAGCCCAAACACACTTTCAACTTTGTCTATAAAATATAATTTTAAAATGTTTTTATTATAATTTCAGCATTGTGTATTTTTCACTATTTGATGAAAGAAGGATTTAACAATACCATGCTTTTCATGCAATTTCGCTTGCCCTCAAACCTACCGCGTACATGTTATAACCATGTGCACGGCTCCACGACTTGGGATGGGAAGTGTTAGCATTTTAACAAGTCAGCACCTGCATGGTGTAAAGATACCTGTGATAGTTTATGTAATTTCAAGTCATTTTCTCATGTCAACACCTGCATGGTGTCTGATAACCGTGAAGTTTCGGCATTTTGGATTTTGATCCCATATCTCTTTTTTTATTACAGGATCTCCATGCCGCATTCGGCATCTAACAAAAGCATGCTGTACTCCAGTCAACGAGCACTGTGGATTAATGTGTGATTGGTATGTGGATTACTGTGTGGATTGCTGTGTGGATTGATTGTGGTGCATGTGGAGCTGATTGTGGTGCATGTGGTGCTGATTGTGATGCATATGGTGCTAATTGTGGCGCATGTGATGCTGATTGTGATGCATGTGGTGCTGATTGTGGTGCATGTGGTGCTGATTGTGATGCATATGGTGCTGATTGTGGCGCATGTGGTGCTGATTGTGATGCATGTGGTGCTGATTGTGGTGCATGTGGTGCTGATTGTGATGCATGTGGTGCTGATTGTGGTGCATGTGGTGCTGATTGTGGTGCATGTGGTGCTTATTGTGGCCCATGTGGTGCTGATTGTGATTCATGTGGTGCTGATTGTGGTGCATTTGGTGCTGATTGTGGTGCATGTGGTGCTGATTGTGGCCCATGTGGTGCTGATTGTGATGTATATGGTGCTAATTGTGGCGCATGTGGTGCTGATTGTGATGCATGTGGTGCTGATTGTGGTGCATGTGGTGCTGATTGTGATGCATGTGGTGCTGATTGTGGTGCATGTGGTGCTGATTGTGGCCCATGTGGTGCTGATTGTGATGCATGTGGTGCTAATTGTGGTGCTTGTTGTGCTGATTGTGGTGCATGTGGTGCTGATTGTGGCCCATGTGGTGCTGATTGTGATGCATGTGGTGCTGATTGTGGTGCATGTGGTGCTGATTGTGGTGTATGTGGTGCTGATTGTGGCCCATGTGGTGCTGATTATGGTGCATGTGGCGCTGATTGTTGTGCATGTGGTGCTGATTGTTATGTGTGCGGGTAGCATGTTAACATAAATTACCTGAATTTGAAATACAATTATGTAGTGCTACCTCCAAAGACGAAATGTAGGAACTTTATTTAATAATCTCGCTGTAAAAATATATATCCAGCTCTCTCGGTATATTTAATAGATTCCAATTAAACCGTATTTGCACTTTGTACTAAATGTGCCTAGAACTACAGCAGGCTCCCACCATGTTTCGCCATTGGTCGATTCACAACTTGGACTTTGTACTGAACAATGCAGTACCTCGGGAGGCCCCCAACATGCTTCCCAGTTGGTCGTTGCGGGACTTAAATTTTGTACAGATTATCCGTCGAGAGATACTAGAAAAATTGTTCCAAAAATCTCATATAAGCTAGAAACGCACTATCTTCGTTCCATTCTGCCTTGTCAATTTGATGTGTACGATTCCGAGTTATACTCCTCTCTATAATCTTGAATCTATCAAGTTTATTCGGGTCATCGAGAAAATTGCCATCATCTACCTTTGCACTATCACTGTCCTTATGTTCACTTTAATCAATGTTGAATTCATTGATCGCTTTCGCCTCCTGTTTCATACTTTATAATAAATTAAGTTTTCTTTGCAGCAGGAATTGTATGGTCATCAGTATTTAAAGCCGATGGCTGTTCATTGTAAAGTTCATCGATTTCACGCGAAAGTTTTGCATGTGTATATTTCACGCGAACCACTCTACTGCACGATACAGGTAACTCATTCCATCTTTATTATTAACTATCTTACCATAATCGTCTGTAGAATCAGTACCCATCAATGCAGCAAGAGGCATTGACGGCATCACTTGCTGTCTTTTAAAGGACGAATTCTTGGTGTTCTTGTTGTGGTTCTTCAATGTATCACCTTGCATAAACTATATGTCATATTGGTGCCGCATGAGAAAAGGACTCTTCGATCAGTTGGTTCTCTCATGTCACCGAGCATTTTTATTGAAGGTGAAAACTCGATCGGATAATTGACACTGACAACAATCAGGCAGCGATGATGCAGGTCACGAATCCATGTTCGTTGAAGTTAAAAGCAGGCCTTCGTATTCACAATTCTTCTTCACAGTATGACGGTAGAGAGCTTCTAAATCGATGTTCACGTTTTACTCCATAAAAGCGATTCTTTTTATGGTAAATTGACTATCTTGTGCCCATAAAAGGCCTTCTCCAAAAAATATTTTTAAAAATTCGAAAATTTGAAAACTCACATACTTGTTCACCCTAGAAGAAAATACGCAAATACTTATATAAGAATTTGTTATTTAATTATGCTTGTAGGCATATGTATATAAAAAAATTAATTAAAATTTATTTACATTAAAAATATTTATGTATAAATAATAATAATTCAAATTATTAATCAATAATAATTTTGTATTTGCTTATTTTTTAACTTATACATAATTATGTATAATATTAATTGAAAATAATTATGTTTCTATATTTATGTATACATAATTATCTGCATATTTTCTGCAATAGAGTTTACACAATTTCTACCAAATTTTGTATACCGAAAGTACCTGTTACATGCATCATAAATACTGACAAAAAACCAATTTTGTCTCCCATTTTGGAAGATAGCGTCATACAAATAGATAAAGCTATTGTGTCATAACACGGTAAATAATTATCCGATTCGTACCAAATTTGACAAGCATGTTCTCATGCAGATGTTGTTAATTGTTATGTTTAAGGCATGTCAGACACTTTCTTTCTAAATGTTCGCCACATATATACTTAAGCTTATAATTCTATATCACCGAAACTATGTTATGAATTCCATCATTAATTTGTATGCTGGCAATAAATATTACAATTATTAACTGCATATGCATAAAGCATTTTTGTGAGTCATTTTGTAAAATAGTGCTAAACTAGTAAATAAATTTTTTTTTGCCATATCTCGGGAAAAAAAGACTGATAACTTCTAAATTTGGGAAACAATAATCACTGCAGCAGGTGGTGAAAATTGGTATGTTTTATGTAGGTCAGGTACTTATTTTGAAAATAGGGGCTATGTAAATTTTTTAACTCATTATATTTTACTAACGGAATGAATCCCAACTTAAATTTGTATGCTGGCAGTACCTATTACAACCATAAAATTTGTTCATGGAGAGCCTTATTTCTTTACCATTTTTTTAAATTATGCCTACCAATAAAATATAATTATATTATCTCGTATTTCGGATAATGGTCAACCTATTCTTACAAAATTTGGTGAAGATGTACTGTGGTAGGCCAAAATAATAAATTTATTTTTTTTTAGTAGGAAACGCTTATTATCAGAATGGCGTTTATAGAATAATTTTAGATTTTCGAGCGATATCTACGAAAGTTTGTAATCTATATTAAATTAACTTTGGATTACTTGCCACTATATTACATTTTTGTCCTCCATTCGCTCATCAAAATTGAGGTTTTATGCTATGTCTTGAGGACCAATCAACCGATTCCCTCTAAGGGTTACACTAGAACATAAAAAATATTGTACCAAATTGTGCACGCCATAAATTCAATTGAAGACCACGTAAACTTCTATGATTTAAATGGGTCAACAACGATTTTCAAAATGCCAGCTTCATAAATAATTGAGGTAAGTTTGACATATATATTAAAGATTGTAACCTAATTAAAACAAAATTTTAATGTAGCCTGTATACATTAAGCATCGTAAATAGAGCCTCTTTTCTGGCAATTTTGTAAGATAGCAAAAAAAAAAAAAGATAAAATAATTTTTTTTATGTCATATCTCAGGGACCAAACAACCGATTTCCATGAAATTCTTTCCGCAATTAGCGCTACAGTAGGCCATGAACTGACACGTTTAATGTAGCTCAGTCACTTATTTTTTAGATAAAGGCCCTCTAAATATTTTAGGTAAGTAAACCCTATCATTCGAAAAATTAGACTGATTAAATCCGAAGTTGATGCTCCGAATCCAACTTCCGCAGTGCATTTGAGTGCATGCTAGCTTATAGTACGATTTTTTTTTAGTTAAATGTCCCGGGTAAGGTATGTGAGTATTTGTAATTGTATCACTACTGTTGCGTAAGTTTCTGTTTTCTCATCTAAAGTTGATGCTTTCAAAGAGATGTCAAGTCCTTCTTACCATCTCCGTTTTTAAGAAATTTTTAAAAATTATTTGCACCCATGTTGGGGAAAGTAGGCTTATTAGTTAAATGAGTATCTTCTTGTTTATATTAACTGAGACGGTTCAATGTACGCAGAGACGAACCATTCTTTATTTGCCACAACCGAATCTTTATTTTGATAACAAAATAAGAACAACCAAATAATTTGGTTTCAATAATAACATATTTCATTGCCTCTTTACAGGATATTGGCTATTCACAGTAATATGATCACTTTATGAATACTTGTCATTTGGAATAACAGTCAATAGATATATTTTATTGTAGCCTTAGATGTAATCATTTAATTTCGGAGAAATATGTACACTGTGTCTATTACTTACACTACAAGATTTAATATAAACGTAGTGGAAGAATAAAACAAATGGCTAATGGAAAAACGTAACTAAGACCTCAAAATAGCTCACTTTACCGTGAACAGCGAATAATTTGGTTTTTCAAAGAAAGCTTTGTTCGATTCAACAAAACCTCGTTCACAGTGTGGTAGAGCACTAAAACTATATTGATAGCACGCGTGATATATTAGAAAGTTTAATCCTGGCTTTATAGTTAGTAATTGTAGGAAAGTTTGAAATTTTGTTCAAGAACGCCGGTTTTAGACTTACTCCAACGCGCTTCGTGTATAACATCATGAAAATAATACTTGGGGGAAACCTTCCCGTTTTCCAGTCGTACTTCCAGCCTTCACAAATTTTCTTATCGTCTGCCCCAGGGAACATACGGGTTGTGTGTTAAAACAGATAGTTCAGCGTCGGCGCTGGCATGTGTTACAGTGCAGTATTCCGCAGCGAAGGACGAATGTGGCGCAGATGGTGGCGTATCTTAAACAGGCAGGAAGCATCAGTAGTCTATCTCAGTCTGCCACTTTCGGAATCCCCCTCAAAAAAACCCCTTCATTTCCCTGCCTTTTTCACTTCCGGCCGTCCCCTGGGGTAAAAATACTCCCGGTCCTCCCATCTCGCGATCGTTTATTATTCATCCGCCTCTCCCCTTCCACGAAGATTGCTGCCTCCGCCCAGTCGACATCCTCGCCTGGATGCACCGCTTGCAAGCGCGCAGAAACTCACGGCGATTTCTAGCAGTCTGCAAAGTTATATATACAACTATCGTTTGCTAACGATTTTGCCCGTGACAAATTTGTGTTTTGGTTACAACTTTTTTAACAGCAAGTATGTCCTTAAAATATAATACGTATTGTAAAATAGTGAATCGGTTGAAATGCAAGTCCAAGAATAACTGAATTTTTGAGGCTGTATATTTTTTCTCCATACAAATTTGAACCACCATATCTCACCTTTAAGAGTTGAATTTTCAAAAATGATATATCATACTTACACCTACAAAAACCACAGAGGCAGTGAATAATTGGCAGATTCTGGCATCTGAGTCAACGGCTTCCGAGCACTCCCTGAGTGGAGCCGCATAAGTGATCCTCAGTAAGCAAGCCCCAATCACAGTCGCTGCACCGAGCCTAGCTCCCTTTTAAAATACATTGGCCTATAATGAACACAATCATACTACTGATGGGGAGATTTTTCAAAGGTTTTATTCAAAAAGTGTGAAGAAACCGCAAATACAATATACCTGGAAATTATTTTCTCAGTGACTGTTCTCAGGTTTGTAGCACGGTCGCCTGCTTTGTGCTCCAACAGTTAGCCGGCATTCATCGCCAAGTAACGATCTTCGCGTGGCGTTTTACGCCTAAGACATTCACTCCTGACGTACCGACTGACTTTCATTCTACGAAATTTTTCACAAATTTATGTCACAATTATAAACGCATAATAAAAAATTACAAATAGCCATTTTTTTCGCGCATTCATGGCAGCTACCCCACATTTATTTGCAGATAGAATAATGCTAAATTCACTATACTAACGGTAGTTAAAACCATTTAGAAAGTGAAATTTATTTTTTGCTTCGGTGTTTTCACCCTTATCGCAATTCCGCCGGGTTTTACAAAATTACACTCTGGGTACGTGCAAGAGCTTCTGTCACCATCTTTTATGTTTGGAATTCGCCCGATGATTGTTCCTCGCATAACATGGTCAGATACAAGTCATGAACACACAGAAAAAGGTATAATGTTGTTGCAAACAAAAAAAAAAATTCTTTTCGGCCTTTTCTTTGAACGTTTATAATGATGTAAAATTAATAATTTTGAGATATAGTTTAAAAATTCTAACTTTTACAATGTCTTATATTACTTTAATGGAAATAATAATGCAGGTTGTCATTATGTTTTGTTAAATACCCACAATATAAAACGCAGGTAGATATTTTAGAATAAAGCAGTTGATTGGACGATGGCTTTCGTGAAGTAGAGATCACCTTGCACACGAGAAGCGTGTTCGATTCTCCCCCTCCCTCAATTTTTTCTTCATACGTAAAATTTATTTTTGTGAAAAAATAATTGTACTTAATATATTTTACAATGCTAAGTTTGTAATGCCAATAAAATACAAGCACATTTTAACACAAATGTAAACAACAAATCAACACAATACTTGTTTTGTCGCAACACAAACATCACCTTAATGTTGATACTACAGTCAAATGGCAATGTTGTTACAAAAGTTCTTAATATTACAGTTACATTAATAACTTAGCAGTATATCACATCTACGGCAACAGAAGTTGCTGACGGCTCAGGGATAACAAAGCATTACTGTACTTGTGACATTAATACGGTTGCCACAGCATTAGTGTTCCATCTGTGCACCCATCTGAATTTATGGTTTGAAGTGTTGCAAGAAAATATATTTTTTGATCCTTGCTGCACTTGTTTCGTGATCGTTACTAATAAGCTGAGCTGTATGTAGGCTTATGTTTGCCTATGTAGACTGTTCACTGTTAATTTAACATATTTGAAATCAACCATTGAAAAATGTCTCTGTCCCTGCATGCGTATATATTTTAAAGGCGCTGACTGGCTTGCGGCCTGTATAGTTGGTAACGTCACGTAGGGAAAGTAGTTCCATAATGTATCGTTGAAATAAAAGTGCTAGGTAAACGTTTATGGCTACTAAAATTATATATCTTGCTTTCTGATTTATAATGTATATAAGTTTAAGTATTAGCGAATGTATAAAATGAATAATTTTATAATAATAACAGTTTAACTAGACCGATCCATGAATAAAACGATGAAGCCCGCGGTAATATTAATTATATTTACGGTGGAAGAATATGCAATGAGCGAATAAATAGATATTATATAGGGCTTCTAAAAGTGCTCAGATTACCAGGAACAACGTATACAACTTAGAACCATTCGTAATTTAGAACAGAAGCGTAGTTAACGAATCAGGTTTCTCAGGGAATATACTTTGACACTGAGCTTCCCAGTGTGGGGTACTGGCGCAAAAAAAAACCCTCCCTCTGTGTTATGTCCACAATTGTTTACAAGGGTGTAAAGGAGGTTATTCTGGTACGAATGGTGTTATCCACCTTAAAAATGCATTACGCTTTTTATCCATAATTTTTGCACATTTCTATGTACATACTTTGACAGTGCTTTCAGTGCAATAGTTTTATTTCTGCAAGTTGCAAGGAGTTTTTTTCTGAAAAAAAAAATGAAAATCCTGAATTAAAATGTACTTTAATATATTCTCTACAAATAACATGCATCTCGTAGTTTTTTTTAAGTAGATTATTTAAATTTTATAACGTCTTCGTCATAAACACATTCACAAAGGAGAACTGTGTAAGGATGTGCTAAAATAGCAGACTTCAAATATAGCATAAATATACTGAAGAGCATTTTGTGGAAAACATTTTCTTANGAGGATGTGCTAAAATAGCAGACTTCAAATATAGCATAAATATACTGAAGAGCATTTTGTGGAAAACATTTTCTTATATGCGATGGCTGTTGCTTTGTGTGAGTACTGCATATAGCCAACACGACTATTACGATTATATGGTGGACAGCTCACTATCCGAGGGATATGTGCCATAATTTCAAAGATAACTCTTCGAGAGTTATAAAAAATTTCTTAAAAATACAGAGGCACTATTTCTTAACTGGTAAAGGACCAAATAAACATTCACTTCACACTACAAATCTGCACAAATATATGCAGTAAATTTACATGATTTGTAAGGGGATATTTCTTTGATTTAGCAGATACGTGCCACTTAAAATCGTTCAAAATATCACGACGTATTACGGAATATTCAGCAAAACGTACAACACAAGAATATAACCAAACATAATCAAAGAAAATAACAAAGAGTTACCGAAGAACACACTCTAAGCCCGAATCAGGGATATCAGTCAGTGAAATCTCTTTCACTGAATGCCAGTTTATAGGCCACTGACGACTGTCAATCAAGCAAATTAACTGGGAACAAGTTATGTAGAGTTGTGGAATTCTCGATATTTAGTGAGAAACGCAAATAAATCAGTGAAAACCAGTCACCATATTAATAAGTTACCTGGCACAGATTATGAAACGCTAAATTTTCACTGTTTTCACTGATTTGGCTCAATTCTCACAGTTTAGAGTTTATATTGCAGAAAATCTCTAACTAGGTACCTTATTAGGACTAGCTTATCTCACGAGCCCTAAATGGGAAGGAGGATGAATTAAGAGCAATATACAGAACTTTCTCATAATCAAGTGTCTTAGCTACTTGTAGGTACTGCCTTGTGCATTGCAAGCTTAGAATATAATTAAACAATGCAATTCTGAAGAAAAACAAAAGAAATACGCGTAAACTATAACAAAATTAATTATCAAATTTATAACAAATGGTTTTTTCAATATAGTCAGAATGAAACGGTTATACTGCAGATAGCTATATAATGTGAAATAAAGTTGCATATAGTTTTCTTTAAATTTAGAAACGAAAATGCCAACGTTTTAAATCTCTAAACATCTGGTTTATACGATAAAACATGCAGAATATGAAAAATTGTATGAATCCTAACAAATTTCTTGAGCAAATCATGATACCTCACCAGTTTAGCTGNAATATGAAAAATTGTATGAATCCTAACAAATTTCTTGAGCAAATCATGATACCTCACCAGTTTAGCTGTTGGCATAAAATTGCTTCTGGTCACAGCATTACGTATTTGTAAATATTTGGAGTGTTTATGCAAATATTGACGTAGAAGTTGTCCGTGTCTTTAATAGTTCACGAATTTTCCTAGAAAGGTCAGCGTGTTAATGTAAACATACAACATTTTCTAAAAACAAAGTGTATTGGTCTGTCCAGTTAAAATCTATAGTCTTATACTGTAAGACGCAACTGGCTTTGCTGTACNTAGTCGTATACTGTAAGACGCAACTGGCTTTGCTGTACATAATTTCCGAATTTATCTTGATTATATAATATCTATAATCAGTTATCGTACATTGCTAAACGTTTTGCATTTAGATAAACCTAAATTCCACTCTTCTGTAAGTAAATTGAATTGCTGAAAACGGCAGTATAGTCTATTTATGTAAGTAAAAATATGTTTACTATGTGAGTTGCGAATTATTGATTTATAATTGACAAGTAAATATACTGATATTTTTCTATATGTGAAATTGCAGGAAAATGTCTCTTCTAAGTAAAACAAACAAACTGCTATCCAGTGAAATCGTAATTGCAATTTCATAGAAAGTGAGTAATTTTATTCAAAGTTGTCTCTTGTTCGTAGATGTAGTCATAAAGTGACTGACATACAAACATATTATTTTGGCAATGAGCATAGGCTAATAATCAACTATATTAGAACATATTATAAGTTACCCTGTAATTAATTTTTATGATTAATTTTATTTACGTGCTTAGATTTCAGCGTAAAGCTGGTTTGTAACGAATACGTGTAACGTATGCATCAATTGCTTACTGTATGTTAGTAAATATTTCACATTTTAGTTTTGCATGACATGTTTTACAAATTACAAGAAATACAGTAACACATGACCACTATATTCTCACGGTGGCTTTTAGTTTGATTTGATTGAATTTAATTTTGGCGTAGCGTGATTCCACAATTTTAATACTAGGCCCTATATAGTGAATAAGTTTCGTTAATAAGCAGTAAGGTTAATTTATGTTATTATGCAATACTCATGGAATTCGTTCTGAACATATCGTTACACGACACTATTAAACCAAATGGTCAAACTCCGCCTCACTGTCCACTTCAAATGGTGAGAATCTCGGTTGCAGGGCATAGTAATGAGAAGGAAAATATCACTCCAGGTAAATATGGCCAGTGGTTGCAGTCACAGCATACAACTCACTCCCAGTGAGCTCGGGTAGTTATAAACCTGAAAAAAAGTAAAATTGGTCGACTGTGACCAGAGTTATCCTATTCCCGAAAGTTTAAATTGTTCTTCGGTTGTTAGCTCTAGAACGGCGCGGTTACAGCTCGTTGCCTCTCTCCGAAGAGCCGCGCGGATATCCTCGTCTGCTTTCTAGGCCGCCGGAACTAAAGGAACCGACGAATGCCGATGTCCTGGCCGGCAAGGAACACGCGGGCGGGGGAAAAAAAAGGATAGCACCTGTAACTGTGAGTTGCGGACTCCTTCTCCTTCGCGATGTGCGGGGGCCATAATTGTGAATTGCACGCCCCAGCCTTCCGAAACCATGAAAAGTAATAGGGAGAGGGGCGGTCGGACGCCGCCTCGCCACTCCCGAAACAGGGCGATATCATTACTGGACCCCGGAGGGGTGTGGGTAGCAAGCCTGATAAAAAAAAAACACCGCGTGCCTTTGCGAGAGAAAAAAAAAGCGGGCTGCTTTTGCTCCCTCGAGGTCGGCGACACCAATTCAACTTTACGAGAAGAAACGGCGCGGCCGCGTCCCGGGGGGTTTACCTCATTTTTACTGCTCACGGGGTTAGCAGTTCTGGGCCAAGAGGGTGGTAGAACTGCGCCCACTCCCCTCCGCCCACTATCACTGTCGGTCTCTGGTACAGTCCCCTGCAGGGCAATGCCGCAGCTCCGATTTGTTTCCTCACCGCCCCTGGCGCTTAAAAAGGAAAAATGAAGCTCGCTAAATTCGCCAGTTTCCGGTAAATACTGGACAACTCTAGGCAAATATACTTTTTACCCGCTGGGTCCCCGTAGCCGTGATCGAGGACACGTTTCACGTGAAGCGTTTTTACGGTTGGCACTGTACACAGGGAATCACTGGCCAGAGTTTCGATCGTTGTGAAAAGTCTGATCTGTTGATGTTTCTGAACCTCTCGTTCGTGAATTGTTAATTCTGAAGTTAACGAACACGCGTTGCGTTCTTCGCTGTTTGCGAGAAGCTCGCACGACGTAAAACGCAAATCAAATAATTAAACATAAGAATTCGGGACTGAAGTTCCTTCCCGTAAGTGGTTACGTATCGAAGTATATGCAGAATGGAACACCTGAGATAACGATGGAAGTAAATCATAATATTTGGTCACATGGGTATGGTTACACTGTTTTTCATTCGCTCAACCGGGGTATAAAAGAGTACTAAAATTCAACAAATAACAAAATTTATAATAAAAAATTAAAACATATCTAATATGATTAATAGATCTTGAAATTTATGAAATTACAGTTACGTGCTATACAAAATTCTTAGCGTGTTTATGGATATACAGTTACTTTCTGTGACTTAAAATGTTTTTCCTAAATTTGCTTGTAAGATTTTCTGTACATGCAAACTACGAAAAACTTCTGCAGTAAAATACAATAAATAGAAAACTCATAACGTTGGCAAGTTAGATTTTAACACCGGCGAAAGATTTTTTGAGGTTACGACATTAATAACTTGCCTAACACATTCTCACAATTCCAACATAGTGCAAATGATTAGTAGGATATGCCGATTTTGGGGCACGATTAATGAGTAGGGGTTAGGAGCTGTCAGCCATCTTGGATGCATAAATGCCCATAAAAACAAGGTTAAATGATCAGAGGAAGTACATCCGGCGCAACTGATAACAAACTTCCAGGAGCAGCCAAGCACGTTATATTATGCATGGCGTTCAAGGTAAAACCTGTTTTCGTATTTACTGAACTAAAATCGCCGGCGATCTGGGTAGTTCCAAGCGATTTCTTGTAGTGAACCTCCCCTGCTGGCGCTGGGACTCAGGTATAAAAAAATATATATCAATTTTTTCAACATATAATTAAGCAATATAAATATTCTGTACATGACCTAACAAACGAACATCACCATTCGTACCAACCAACTTTCTAATAACCCATATAGCATCACCTAACTCAAACTTCAGCTTACGTCTAGAATACATATAATTTAACCTTGTTCTTATGGGCCGGCGTGCGGCAGCGCCTAAGCGTACTGAGCGCTGCCGCGGAGTTACCATTAGTAGTGTATAAACCTTGTTCGGGAGCAGTTCATTTCAATTGTCTGTGAACGCAACTAATTTCACAGCGCCATGAGGCGAGCACGTTACCACAAGAGAAGATATGCGTCAAGACCTGTGTTTAGGAATATCGATTCCTTTGATTGTGATATTATGAAGGACGATAATGTGTTCGTCAAGCAAGTTAATACAGCAGAAGAAAGCTACAGACTGTTAAGTTAAATGTTTAGATTCGCACTACAAGGAATGACTGCACACAATGGATCTGTATACTCGAGTTATGCTTTTACAGACATCCACACAATAGCACAGTGACTGGTGTTAATTTTTTGAGTCAAATAGATTCAAGAGACATAATATGTTGGAAGACGTTTACTATAAATGAGCTTATTGCTACTTCAAATTCTGTTATTACTATTTCACCTTCTCCTGTATTGTATTCTAGACGTAAGCTGAAGTTTGAGTTAGGTGATTCTATACGGGTTTTTAGAAGTTAGTTGGTATGAATGGTGATATTCGTGTCCTTAGGTAAAATTTCTTTAGTACCACCTTTTGATATTTGAAGATAAACGAGCACATAGCATGTCACAAGAACTATATTTTTCTCATAGTGGTGGCGATGAACGTTTCGAAAACCTTTGAGACTGTTCGCATCTGAAAACTCGAGCCCATAGTGTGATATAGCAGTGTAATTAATTTATTTAAACGGAGATGTCATGTTATGGAGACTCTAAAAGCATGGTTATTTCACATGCTGCTATGGTTACACGGCATTGCAGAACTTTCTTACAATCGCATAAAACCTTCATTTTTAAGATCGTAACATAAGACACAAAATAGTAATATTAATGTATACTGACATGCAAAAAGACATGGGATACGACACTATAGGCTGTTCATGGTAAAGTGAGGACTTTTGAGGCCCTAGTTAATTTATCCTTTTAGTAATTTTTTATCCTTTAAACATATTTTGAAATAAATATAGCAACGTTAGCATTAAATGCATTGTGTATATTCCATTGCACTCGGAAGTTAAAGTCTAAGGTTAAAATAAAATATATTGACTACTAGCAAACCAGCTCGGCTTCGACCGGAATTGAGATTTACAGTGATACGCTAATAAGTAAATTGGGAAAAGACAATTTATTAATGTTAAAACAGAATTATAAAATTATACTATGTTGGCTAAGGTTTTGAACTGATTACAGCAACGCAAAAGAGAAGAAATATTTTTTACGCGACAGCCAAGAAGTAGGGTATTGTTTTTGGAGTGTATCTCTGCCACTATCGCGTAGTTACCACCTTTCCGCTTTCCAGCGCCGATCTATGAAAATCAAAACGTGAGTTTCATCAACATGTAGCTTTAGAAATAAGTGTACCTAGGTACTACTTTTTGAGCTTGGCTGAGGAATCTTAATAGATCACGAAAGCCAATAAACGTTCCCAGCGGTACACATTTGGATGGGTGACCGTTTAGTGGCATAACATCTGAGCGCTTCTGAGCTTCGGAGAGCACGTTTAATATTCGGTCTCGGTGGTAGTAGATTTATAACAGTCATTAAGCTATTTCGGAGGTCCTTGGGTGGCCTCATAAACTCTGACACCAGAGGAGAAATAAGTTTCGGTCACGTTCCCAGCCGTTGCGGAATTATGTTTTGTTGTTATTCCACAGGAACCGTACAATTTTCCGGCATAAAAGTATCATTGTCCTATTCCAGGACCTAAACTACCAACGTAACAAATTTCATCAAAATTTGTTCAGCTGTTATGGAGCTGAGTGGCAACAAACGTACACACACACACACACACACACACACACACACACACACAGAGATAATTTCGCATTTATAATATTAGTAGGATTATTCCAAACGAGAGGGCCTTCAAAAGTGCTCACTTTACAGTGATTTATTTATATTTTCGTGAAGTCCCTCAGTAGTAAGAAAAGGAGAGTTCAGCGTCAATTGGCTGCTGACTGGGGAGTCGGGGAGCCACAGCGGCCATCTTGGATGATGACACACGGTAACCTCCATCTCTGTCATTCCTCATCAGCGGCAGCAATATTGGATCTCCGGTTTTTCCCTTCGGAATTTCCCTTTTCCCTCTGAAATTTCCCTTTATTCCCTTCTGCTCTATCATTCCACCTCGGCACTTCACAATCTCGCATTCCATTTTTTTCTCTCGCTCTGTTATTCCGATTCCGTTTGTCCCGCTCTTTCATCCTGATGTTATTGTGTTCTCACGCTCTGTCATTCCATCCTCACGTATGTTCTGTTTCTTGGGGGGTTTTCACATATTTCATCCAGTAGCCTTTATATTACTCTCGTGTGTTTTTTTTCTCGTGCTCTTTCATTCCTTCCTGCCTCCTGTCCTCTCTATTTCTCGGGGTGTTTGCTTATATTCCTTCGAGTCTCCATTATTTTCTCTCTCTCGCCTCACACCCCTATATTACTTTATGCACCCTCCATCGCTGTCGACATAGTCTTCTGTAGGCGGCCATCATTAACTCCCGCACCTGCCACCAGAGTGTGCTAAGGTCTTTCGTTTTACATCCTTCATCTTTGATTCCCATGCCCGGTACCAGAGTGTGTGAATTTCTACATTTGGCTGCTAGGAGCGCTGGTAACGGTGCGGCAGATTTGTGCATATGAATTGGTTCACTCGTCACCAGCAGGGCCATGCTAGAATCGGGGAGGCGAGTACAGCCGACGGCCGCGAGGAGCATTGGGAATTATTTGTAGATCTTTCGGAACTCAAAAAATGCAGGAGGCATGCGGTTTCGATCAGACCACCCTTGGTTGAACAGTCCAGCATCATAACCTCACTACCGCCATTACATTTGATATGTTAGGTGATAAAATGGCGTTTATACGCACATTGGCCTACATACTTGCCAGATATTAAACACGTAATCGTGATAAAAAGGTCCCTATTACACGGTTATGAGAAGAAATGCTTGCATCGGCATACACGCTCTCCAGACAATAAACCCATCGTATGCGCATTTACACACACTTCTTGAATGTGTAAAATATATATTAAAATATTTATACCAGGAAAAATACACCATCATTCTAACGTTCAGGCACCTATATATTTATACATTAGAAAATTTGGGGACAGGCCTCACCTCTACGTAAAAGATATGGGCATGCATATGGAGCCAATTGATCGAATGTGTCCTGGTAAGACACTAGGGGTATGGGTAGAACCCCGGCAAGACCACATGCTTGGTTTCTGAAGGCGAGGGTCTCAGAACCTTCTGGAAGGGTGTACTTTGCCGTACTTGTGAATCAGGTTGGGGCTTTGGATTTGGTTNGGCGAGGGTCTCAGAACCTTCTGGAAGGGTGTACTTTGCCGTACTTGTGAATCAGGTTGGGGCTTTGGATTTGGTTACCTCAGGTGCATGGCTGGGCCACCTACGATGAGAGGGCGTGATCCTTCTCCCCACCGATTAGGCAGTCGTAGCACGGGACGGCCATCTGGCTAAGAGCACTACATAAAAATATAGAAGTACGAAGGCCGAGTGGCTAAACGATCTGCATATGCAAAGTATGTGCCATTAGATGATATACACAAGACAGTTAGGGAATAACAAATAAGCATCTTCCCACCTGCCAGACACTGCACTAAAGAAACAAGAACAGTGATTCAATCAGCAACAGTGGTTCAGCTAGTCACTATGATTCA
The DNA here is from genome assembly GCA_002778355.1 of Clitarchus hookeri. Taxonomy (NCBI): domain Eukaryota; kingdom Metazoa; phylum Arthropoda; class Insecta; order Phasmatodea; family Phasmatidae; genus Clitarchus; species Clitarchus hookeri. Next base: position 169,467 of record NQII01003765.1, on the reverse strand, counting down.
ACATGCCATTCGGCGTTCTGTTTTAGGAAGGGAGGCGAAAGCAGCCAATTTATTCTGCTAGTCGCGGTTCTATCCTGAGCCCTTTCGCAGGTTTGGTATTGGCCACGTCCCCATCGCAGGCGGAGCCTCGGATGTGAATGTTTACAGAAAAAAATACACTGTCCTTTCAGGAAATAATGTTTGCTTGCGTACCTGCAGTAAATTCATGTTCATTTACATTTCTTTTGCAATATCTGTTGTTACCGAGACGCAGCATGTGCAGCGCAAACACACTCTCTGTACCGTACTTGTCTGCTACGTAAAAAATTCATATAAGGGGAAATGACTGAGAGGTGGTGGTGATTGAAGTAAGATGTTTAACATGGGACAATGAATTACTAATGTACACCCAGACGTGCATATGTACCGTAACCTCCCCCCCCCTCCCATCAAATGGCGGCCACAGTAGGCTAACGTGGCGTGTTCATATGGTGTCTACAGTTCGTAAGGATAGAAATGTGAAAGAAAGCAATAGCGTTGGAGCACACCGAGTGAAACNGTTCATATGGTGTCTACAGTTCGTAAGGATAGAAATGTGAAAGAAAGCAATAGCGTTGGAGCACACCGAGTGAAACCCGACGATGTTTCTAAAATTTTGCATATCCTTTATTTAGCATGCTACTGGACATACACACTTTATTCACGGGATCTTCATGCTATACTAAAGAAAATATTTGAAAAAAAATATCACCTCATATATAACACGTTTGGTTGCTCCCTACATATGTCAAGTATGGCAGTAATTTGATGCTTTTTGTTAGCATACAATGATAGCTTTATTACAGCCTAAACTTATAATATTTATTTCATAACTAAAATTTATTCAAAATAGGGAGAAAAAAAGCATTTTGATAATGTCTAGTAAGAAATAGTTATCGTTCAGTGTTCTATCCTTTTGGTGTGATTTAACACAATTTGCTAGGCTTTGTTCGCATGAGGCATAGGAATATTCTGGAAGAATTTTTTTTTTTTTGGAAAAAGGATTTGAAAAAAATTATTTATAATAATTCAGTTTTTTTTTGTTATTACCTGTAATTGAATTCGGGCAGTTGGGTAAATGTAAATTGGTATTACATGAGAGAAAGAGATATAGAGAGAGATGCATGTGTAAATGTGTCCTACTGTTTTTTTTAAGAGAGAATTTGAATAATGATTATTTATATTAATACTGTGTGTATCTTTTGTCATTACCTGAAGCCTACCTGAAGTCAGAAGGGTGCATTTACGGGTTGGGATGTGTGCAGACTAATGTAGGGTGTTTCCTTCGCATGCTACGAAGCAGAGGGAGGTTTAAATTATTTCTGATCTGCTGGATTTGTATTTTGGTGTGTTGCTGCCCTTAATGTCGTTAGAACATGTGTGTGAATTCCGGTGGAGGAGTGTCCCTTCCCACGTCTCGACATAGGGGGAATATTAATATTTACTTCTGCTTCGGTAGGTACAGCTTGGTCCTGTCCTTAGAATTTTCGAACTTGAATGGGTGAAATTTTTGTACATGTTTGATATATACTGAAGAGCCAGATAAACTGGCTGATATCGTGTAGGGCCTCCGCGATCACGCAGAAGTGCCGCAAGACGACGTGGCATGGACTCGACTAATGTCTGAAGGTATGCAGGAGGCATTGAAATCTGCGCGAATTTGAGAAAGGGTTGCACGTCTGTCACGTTTAATGATTATCGTCAGTCGTCGTTTGTACCGTTCGTTCTCGATCTTTTTCCGGCAGCAGCGATGTCGAAGATTTGATGTTTTACCGGATTCCCGATATTCACGGTACACTCGTGAAATTGTCGTACGCGAAAATCCACATTTTATCGCTACCTCGGAGATGTTATGTCCCATCTCTCGTGCACCGACTACAACACAACGTTTAAACTCACTTAAATCTTGATAACCTGCGATTCTAGCAGCAGTAACCGATCTAGCATCTTTGCCAGACGCTTATTATCTTATATAGGCACTGCCGAACGCATCGCGTCACTCTGATTGTTTCCATACCTCTGTTATTTGCATACGCAGGCCTATAAAAAATTTTCTTGCCCTCCAGTGTATATATGGACGTTCGGGGCGGCGATGGTGGGCTAAGTAACAGCAACTGCGAATGTCCGTTGAATTTCTTATTGTGTATGTAACGGTAGCATGGGAGCATCGTCTGCCATACTAGAGAGGTGTCCTGTACGATTTCATATTGGGCAGGTTGAGCTTTATGTTGCAGAGCAGGGAATATATTCTCGGGGGAAGGGGGGATGCTGACGCTATTATCTGTGTGTAGGGGATTTTTTTGTGCTTGACCGCATGATGTACTTCATTGGTGCGATAGGTTGTGTTTATCGGAATTAATTGCCGGCCTTCCCCTTTCATTCTGTGGTCTTTGGCTGTGGGAAATTTTCTGTCGGTATATATGTGCGCAGGTCTTTGGAGTACGCGATTTCATGTATGTGATTTAATCTCATGGCTTGATATTGCATATTTAAAAGTGCGCCCACTCATGCATGTACCTCGCTGTGCAATTGGTTCTCTAAAACGTTCCCTTACAATGAGAGAGCGTAGAAAAGGAGTTACAGCTGTTCGTGCGAGCTCTCGAAAGACCGGACAAGTTTGAGAGGGACAGATGTGTGCATGTGACACATATATGTTGTCATGCAATTGCCTCTCAATGCATGCTTATTCCTTTTATGTAGAGATGCGACCTGCCCAAATTTATTTATGTTTAAAAAATATATATTAATAGCATGGAAAAGCACACCATCTTTCTGGCATTCAGGCAATTATACATATATATAATTGCCTGAATGTCAGAAAGATGGTATTGTTTTCCATGCTATTAATATATATGTTTTAAACATAAAGGAAGGGCATGTGTGTTAATACGCGGGTTGAGCTGTATGTACTATTATGCGATGAGTTTATTATCTGGAAAGTGTGCAGGCCGATGCGAGTATTTCTTATCATAACTATACAATGGCGATCCTTTTCCGCGATTACATGTTTATTGTCTGGCAAGTACATAGGTCGATGCACGAATGTAAGCCATATCATCTCCTAACATATCACATGTAAGGTTAGTCATATCGTCAAGATGCTGGGCTGGCGACGTAAAAGTGGTCGAATCAAAACTGCATGCTTCCTGCATTTTTTTCAGTTCCGAAACACATTAAAAAATTCCCAGCACTCCTGTCAGCCATCGGCTGAACTCGCCTCCCCGATGGTAGAACGTCCCTGCTGGCGACGAGTCTACCATCTCACATGCACAAAATTGCAGCGCCGATACCATCGCTTCTAACCACCGAATGTAGAACTTCACACGCTTAAGCGGCGGGCATGGAAATAAAATATTGCGGCACTTAAGGGAATTAAAGATGGAGGATGTATAAAGAAACCCCTTAGCACACCTTGGTGGTAGTTGTGCAAATCAATTATGGCCGCCTAGAGCAGACGTCATCGGTGGCTATGGAGTACACGAAAAGCCAGAGAGGGAGGGGGGGGTGAGAGAGAGAAAAAATGGGTATTGCAAGGAATATGAGAAAACCCTCCGAGGGATAGGAAAGATGGGAGGCAGGAAGGCATGAGGGAGCTCGAGAAACACAATAACATCGGAATGAAAGAGTGGAAGAAAATGAATCACAATGACACAGAGGGAGAAAAGAATCGGAATGCAAGAGCGTGTAGTGCCAAGGTGAATTATAAAGGAGTAAGAAAATAGGGAAATTCCGGACGGAAAAAGGAAATCCATGATGGCCGCCACTGACAAGGAATAACAGAATAGGAGGTTGCCGCGTGATGTCAATATGAACGCCATGTCTCTCTGGCTCTCCCCAGCTAGCAGCCAGTTGACGTTGAACTCTCTTTTTCTTACTACTGCCCTCTTCTGACTCGGCGAAGTGCAGAAACTCGTGTTGGCATTTATTCCACAAATGGACGAGACTGTTGTGAAGAGATGTTGATCAATGCAGTCTGGATAGCCATCTACAGCTCTTTGCTATTTGTAGATGCGTTGATGTTAGGTGCGAGTGACCTCCCCACCACGTGCTATGAATGCTCGATGCGGTTAATATCGGGGGGACGAGGTAGCTACAGAAACAGTTCAAACTTTCCATAATGCTCCTAGAACAATTCTAGATAACTTGAGCTGATGATACGGTGCATTATCATGCTGGAATATCCCACCGGTATAGGATATGTGAAGTCTATGAAGGGCTGCAATCCAATGCCATGACTAGCACATACATACTAGCGCGATATCAGAGCACAAACGATACAGGTCTGGACACTTCCAAGACGTAANTGCCATGACTAGCACATACATACTAGCGCGATATCAGAGCACAAACGATACAGGTCTGGACACTTCCAAGACGTAAAGGCATGGTTTCGCCACCGACCATTACCTTCACACACTGCTACCCCATGGCTTTTGGTTGTCAGTGTAAAAGAACGACAGTTACACGTTGGCAAAAAATTTTAAACATGCACATAATCAAAAGAAGAAATCTATTTAAAACCGTGAAGATAACACAGATGAACACAACGACTAAATGNTGCCATGACTAGCACATACATACTAGCGCGATATCAGAGCACAAACGATACAGGTCTGGACACTTCCAAGACGTAACGGCATGGTTTCGCCACCGACCATTACCTTCACACACTGCTACCCCATGGCTTTTGGTTGTCAGTGTAAAAGAACGACAGTTACACGTTGGCAAAAAATTTGAAACATGCACATAATCAAAAGAAGAAATCTATTTAAAACCGTGAAGATAACACAGATGAACACAACGACTAAATGNTAAACATGCACATAATCAAAAGAAGAAATCTATTTAAAACCGTGAAGATAACACAGATGAACACAACGACTAAATGGGACTGAGGATAAGAAATCTAGTGACGCTTGGAATCTCCACTACAGGAAGTTGGCGCTCAACTTCTAGGCGAGTCTGTGCATACGACCCAATAACAGCTTACTTGGATGGTACTTGAATGAAGTGATAAGACACTTATCAATGTTAGTTTGAAATAATACGGAAGGATATAAAATAAGAGCAAAGCTTTCGATAATGCCTGTATTAGCATGGCTGCCAAACACACAGCAGCGCCCATGAGGAGCAGAGTGTCCTAGATGGCTGAGTCACCAGGCTATCTGGCGCCGGGACAGTTGACCGCTCTCCGCATCCGCCATTTTTGTTCCTCCTTGTATATTATTGTTTCTCTTTGGCCAGCGACATCCAGTAAGCACAGCTCCTGCGTCCCGTTTCTTCGGCCAGAGCGTTTGCACTTACCATTTTATTATTTTCATGAAATACGGGTTTACGGCTGGGCAACGTTAACGTTGGCTTCGGTGGTGGGTCGTAAGTCTTCAGTCTATGAGCAGCTGGAAATTTTATAGCTTTTGTGTCGCGCTAACCATAAAAGATTATCGCATTTGCCGAAATGGGTAAATATATACTGCAAAAAAAGTAATTTGTTGCTTTGAGATATCATATTAAAGATACGAATAGTAACAAACATATTATTTTCCTACAAATTTTTTCGTAAAATATGTTTTTATCAAGGAAGCAGAGACGTAAAACTTTTTGATCAAGAAAAATTCAACTGGAGAGTTAAATTAAGGCCCAATAATGACCTTTGTTGAGTGATATTTAGTAACGATCGAAGCATTTCAACCTAAGATGAATCTTTTGATGCATCAATAGACACGTTCGTATTGATTTACATTACTAATTTGATTTAACGAGATAAATAGTAATCATTCCCTTAAGAAAACTGGCCGTTTAAAGATGCAATTTATTTCTTTTATTCAGGGTCATGTGATAAGTGAGACCACCTAGTAAACAATAAATATTCATACACGTATTAATAATTTCTTTAGTAAACAATAAATATTCATACACCTATTGAATAATTTTGTGGTGAACATAAATATCTTAATACGTATTTTGAGCTAAATCCTTAGTATCATAGCGACAATGAGATAAAAATATACTGTAAAATGAAATGTTATGCAACGTCCATGCGATCAATGAACTGTAGGCTAACACTAATTGAACTTTCGTATATCAGTAATATTTTTCTCTGCCACAGTAAGAATATAAGTTATTTTCCACTCGCTTTTACGTGATTTGGAACTTATTTGATGCGAGTTTATAATATGTTTAACGAACGAGTGCAATTTTTTGAGAGCTCTGAAACTAGTCCAGTGTACAGTTCTGTCTATATCTACAGCAATGTATTATTCCGTCCCACCTCATGTTTACAAACAAAGTAACACTTAGCTGCCAAGTCTGGTCGTGGGTGGAATGGACTAAATTCAAATGGAAAAACATACAACGTAGTCCATGTTTAAGAAAATACGCTCCTCTTACTAAACAAGTACCTCTTAAATAAAAATATGTATTTTATTAAATATTTCAATTAAGCTGTAAAATTCATACTATACAATAAATAAGTTAAACTATGCCACTATTATTCTTTATAGGTACAATTTCATAAAATATTAATCACATTTAAGCGTGTTGCTTGCATTCATTAAGCTTCGAAGATATTATTTCAGTATCATATATTTGAGCTATTGCTTCAATATTCGTTTAAGGCGCTAACAGCTATGATATTATAGCCAATTTTCACACAAATTAATATATTGTATTGTACAGATTGTACTTTTGGGACACTTTTCCATTTATTGCATATGACGAATTTAGTTCAACGCATTTCTTGCGACGGTAACTGCGGTTCTTTATACGGCAAGTAGCANATTTTTCTTACGTGCCAAGTTTTACGATAAAAAACTTGCCAAAAAGTTACCTTTATTTTGGAAAAACAAAACGCAGCAAGTGTTGCGCTTCGCTGTTTGTGTTCGTATGGTTACATTTACTCTCTCAGCACGTGCAGGCTGACATTAAAGTACACTCGTTCATGAAATAGGGTACAGTCCTCAGCTCCTCACGGCAATACACAGAATGATACATTACAAAACATTTTCTGCAAACGTGGTCTTTAAGGTGTTAAGGGTTTGGCTACTTTTGTGATTCATTGGCGTTTAACTATAAGCTGTCTTCAGTGTTATTATTTTTCTGATTTTTCATTGTTCTTTCCAAACAGGAGAAAAAATTCTCACTTAAAACAATTGGCAACTATTATTTAACAGAATTCTTAGCTACATGCATATCATGTTGAAAGGTAAGAAGGAATCAACATTTCCAGTGATAAACCATTATCCCTACGTATAATCTGTATATGGAGAGTTTGTTATAGTTTTCAGTGGCCGTACGATTGTGATGCTGTTTCCTCGTTTGACAGCATCAAAGCAAATTACTCTGTCCTTTTCGTGAATAACTTGTGATTAGTTTGTAAACGGCTGAGCGGTATTAAATATATTGGTACATCTTCCAGATATAAATCTAGCAAAACATTACAGCGATATGCAAATTGTGTTGGCTCGAAAGATTTTCGCCATACTCGTATACAAATGTTATATTTAATGTTATGGTTATAATTATTATTTTTTATAATTACAAAATTTTTACTTTTTTTAATTTTTTCTGTCAGAATTTGTGTATAAACTACTGAGTTTAAGTATCTAAATAACACCAAACACTGATTTTGGGGCCGGGAAATTCCGCTAACCAGTGTGAAGGTAGGTAAAATATGTAAGTTTGGGAACTATAAGAGCTCTCCCTATACGCATAGACCAATACATTTCGTTAAAAGAATTTCATGCATAGTTGACTTCAAAATATAAAAGCACGTATGTAGATTTCTTTGTGTTACTGGAAGCGTGTCTATGGGGGAAGAGATATTGATACTGCACAGGCCAATCTGAATTATATTACTCCGGCATTAACATCTGTGATTCGCGGGCAGACACCTAAGGCATGTAGCAGTAGCAATTTAAAACATCCGATTGCGATAATGGATCAAACAGAAGTGTCCTGAATAAAAGTATGCAGTAACAGTTTTCGGGATAATCTGAGATATCGACGTACTCGCCTCTCAGCATAAACTGAAAAAACAACACCAAAACAACACCAGACCTTAACTCTGGGACCAAACTTTGCGTCAGGTGTAAACAAACATATTAAACGTATTTTAAAACATTTAAATAAACAGAACTTGCATACAATATGAGCGAAATTAAAAAAAAAATGGTAGTCCTCATCTGTACTAGCAGAAGCCAATTATAAAACTGTAGAACACTAACAGTGAACTGAGAAAAAATGTGGCTGTAGGAACCAAAATGGTGTACCTGCAACCCATTAAGACTCTAAGTTAAGGGAAAATAATCAGTTTGGTTGTAAACAAAGCTTATTGTAAACGTAGGAAGTAACTGCAACAGAACTGTATGTTGTGATCTCTCTGTTATCGTGGCAACTACAGTATGAATATAGTTCCTACAGCTGAGCATTCTGTTCCTTTGGCATAACAGATTGTTATTTAAACTTAATATCTTAAGAATTATTTGGATTTTTCCCACAGCAAATAATACTGTGATAAACAAACAGAAAATTCTGTTGCTGGAACAGAATTTCAAATGCTGCTACCGTAAATACTGTTTACGGAACTGTTCCGGTGTCACTTCTCTGCAAAAATGTTTCAGTGTAAAAAATACGACTATTCGTGCAATGCCAATTTACCATTGATTTACGTTTCACGCCGTTTCTTGATCTGAGGCTGCAGGAAAATCAAGAGTGTTTCTTTGCTGCTCTACACGAAAGAAAAGAAAATGTGGCAGGTTGTCGGACCTGAATGTTAGACAGCACAGTCCCAGCTATTTTTTTTAACCAGTGCCGCTGCTATATGAGTATCTGGAAGCCAGCAACATATGATTTTTTGCAAATTGTTTTATTATCACAGTCACTCACGACGCCCCTGATAAATTAAGACACCCCATTTTCGCGGAAAGAATTCCGGTCTAGCTGTTTTTTTGGAAACCATTTAGTTAACGCCCACTTCCGCGAGGTCATGTCTTTAACTGCCACGAATTTTGGGCACCTGCCTGAGAATCACAGTGGTTGATTACCAGAGCAACCATGTACTTATTGGCATATCATATACAAAAAGGTATTCTCATAAAGACACGAGGCTAGTAACGAAAATGGCATTGTAGATTTTCGCGTGGCATATTGTAATCTAGCCCTCGTGAAACTCTTCTTTAGGAAATAACCCTACTCATAAATATGGTGTTCAGAAAATAGCAAGAAATTATGCTTTATTTTCCTCTAGCGGTAGCCTCCACAGACAACTGACTTTGCCGTGGGATAAGTGCTGCTATCTTGTGATACTCAAAATGAACTACGGCTCTCTGAAATCTTGTTTCTGGAATAATTTGATTTACTCGAATACGTGGATGTGTTAAAAACAGAAGGAAAAAATCTACTGTATTTACGTAATACTTAAAACAAGACTAGCCGTAACTGCAGAAAAAAGCCATTCAGCTAGCAAAATGTTCATTTCAGAACAGAAACCGCAGCGTTGCTAAAAATATGCCACATCAACAAGGCAGCTATAAATAGGTGCATTACAAAGTACCAAATAAAGCGAGTTACTACTTACTGTCTTCGCAGCAGTAGTCGTAAAGATGCTCGCAGAAAATATCTCTAAGGAATATAAAATTACAGAATATGGCCCGTGGACATAGATTCTTTCAAACCGTTTACGAATTCTGGGACAGACTGTATATCTCTTGGAATACCTTCCCGGCTTCGTGGCGCCTGAGATAAACCCAAGTTACAGCCTAGCCAACGAAGTCTACCAACCCTTTAAGTGAAAAAAAAAATTATTTACATTCTTCCGTGAATCCCCATCCAGAAATATTTGGCGTATGTGCAGGTCTTTTTCATGACCGCCCCTAAAACGCCCATATGAAGTCCAACGGAACGTCGTTGCTGGACTCGTTCCCAAGAAGCAGGGCTTTTTTTTTTACTGTCGGTCATAAATCGTCTACCCCGGGTCCCTCATTACCTCGAAACTTTTCTTGAGTTTACGACATGATTTTAATAAAGAATTGTTATTCCTCTTTAAAATAAGAAAAATATTTCCTGGGTTCTGCAAGAGCAGAGCAAATTTTATTTCTTTGGGATGGAGGTGGCAGGAATGCGGTTTACTCATTGGTTTTTTGTGTTAGCATAAAAAATTACTGCGGAAAGAGACGAAGATTTATTGACCTCATCGAGAATACAGTGCTTTGAAACCAGCGACGAAAGAAGAAAGGTTTTGTCTGTTCTCAGCAGTTTGAGTTGGGACGATTCTCATCTCTTCGGGCAATGAGGCGATAGTGGAGCAGTGCCAAAATGCAAGGGCATGGTAAACGGGACAACCCCGAGAATACACGCCAAACAGCGTGTTACGAATTAGCTTTTCAGCTAATTCGTACGTGAAAGCATTTAGGGAATGTGTCGTCTCGGCAATTTTCAACTGCGTGGCATGCGCTAGCACGCTTTTTCGCGCCGAGCGGTGCTTGAGCCGCGAGGAAGCGCTGACGAGGGAATGTGTCGTCTCGGGTCAACGATATATCGTCCTGCCGCATGGCAACTCGTACCGTAAAACGGGCTTTATGAGAGAATGCGGAAATTGTCATAGTTAACTGGCATACCTTATTACTAAGCATGATATGAGAAGTTTCTTAAATATATAGTTTGTAAACTGAGGGGAAAGTTGAATAAAATATATATATATATATTATCTGCGCACAGTAAGAGCTAACTACGTACAAAATTGTGTACTGCATGGAGTTTATTAAATTTGCATGAGTTGAAAGTTACTTTAATGAAAATGCTTACAGGATTACGAATCACTATCACAGTAACAGTTAAATTTCAAATAACTATATCCAACGCACACAGGTGATCTACACTTTAATTTATATTACTAGTTCGGTAAAGCTGAGATAAATAGTTTACACTTGAATATAGGCAACTAGGGACTTGCAGTTTACACTGAAATTCTTTACATTTGAATAACGATTGTTATTTAGGTTTCAAATATTTGATTTAAGTGTTTAGGTAATGGGCTGTAAAAGGTAAATTATTATTTAAATGTAATACATTATGACAGTATGTTAATTATACAGCTTCTTAAAATTAAACAGTTTTAAGGTTAAAAGTGGATGTGGCTGACAGTTTGATATTATTATTACGGAAATAAGCATGGGTGGGGGGGGAGGAATTTATTGAAATGGGGGTGTATGGTAGAGAAGCTGATGCAAGGCAGCCAGAGGGTAGGGAGGAACAAAGCCTCCCCCATTGTTACGAACTAGCTTTTCAGCTAATTCGTACGTGAATGTCCTTAGGGACGTAGCTCAATAATGACTCATGATTCGGTAGGACACAACAGTATCTGATTAGGTTTATTAACATTAGATTATACAGTTGCTATTTAAATGACTATTGATCTGGGGAGCCTTACATTGAATTTAAGATGATTCCTTATTACAATATGATTTAATACCTCATGCCATATTATTACTGTCTAACTGGAAAGTTATCACCTTGTTGTAGCCGGAGGCTGATTATACGAGACGGTTAACGATGGCCGGACACACCCATCTACCTGGTCTGCTTCGCTGGTCGGGTCGGCCAAAGGACGAAAGATGAAAGACGCTCGTTCCGGGTGTTACGCTGGCCTATATCAAGCGCGAGGTTCTGCGGCCCCGCTCAGTGACCGGTGGAGGGGATTTCTCAACTGTCTTATTTCGTAATGATCGACGACCAAATGGTGGCGTTGCAATTCCGCTCGTTTCCAGGTTTAATGTTTAAAGGTGTGAT
>NQII01003765.1:124639-157532 GCA_002778355.1 Clitarchus hookeri | reverse complement strand
AGCAGTCTAACCGCTCAGCCATCACGGCCCCGTATGGCAAAGTAAACACTTTTGAAATCAACCTTTGAAGAATGTTAATGCCCCTATCTCCATATGTATTTAAAGGCACAGTGACTGGCATGCGCCCAATAAATTTGATAACGACGGAGGGTAAGTAGTTCCAGGCCTTAACATTTAAATAAACGCGTTACGTAAACTTGTGTGAATATTGGAATAATTTATTTAACTTTCTGCTTTATTTTAATGCATATGCATGTAAAATTATAAAATACGTGAAATAATAATTTTTATAATTATTTCACAATTTCACTTGACCGACACAGGAATAAAGTGATAAGGACTATGCGAATGCTCTTTGTACATATGATGTAAGAATACACAACGCGAATAAAAGTAGATCTTAATCAGGGCTTTTGAAAGTGCTCAATTAACTGCTAACAGCCTTTAGTTGACTGTGACTTCAAAAAAGCGCGACTTGTGCGCATCGTCTTGGCCAATAGCGTCCAGTGAAATTTTCCAACGTTTTATCACGGACTGGATAAATACACACACACGAATTGACGTAACGGTTCTTTCGATGCGGGCGTACACATTCCCTGATTGGCTGCCAGGATACGGACACAAGTATTGTATCTGATTGGTTACTGCATGCTACAACAGCGGTTGTTATTGGGTGGGCTGCCGACTGGCGAGTAGATTACAAGGCACTGGTTGGAGAGTGGCGTATCGACTTGTTGTTGGCTGGTGACGCCATTTTGCTGGTGTGCGTGGCTAGAGTTCGCGGATTAAACGACCGTTTTACCTTTGCATTATTATGCGTTCTGTGGTTTTATTGGGGTTTGATCGCTCCTGTTCACGCATCACAAACAAATTTCCGTATTTTCGTGGTAATATTAACGAAACTATTCCGTTAATAAAAAGAAACGAAATCAGTAATGACCAAAAACGGAGCTAAGCTAAACGGATAAAAAATAAGCAACGTCTCAGCGTTCAATGTGTTAAAATGCCGCACTAGAAGAAAATGTTATATTTTTTATATTTTATATTTTATTCTAAGTAAAAATCTTTATTAAAAGAGTTTAAAGAATTTTTTTCCTTACCTATGTTTTTAAACTGATAATACAGAAATTTTATTTGCACGTTTATGGATCGTTTATGTGAAATTTACAGAATTTTCTCTATAGGCAAAGCAACGTTAATGTAATGGTCAGGAGAATTCTGGAAAACTTTGTACAACCACTTCTCCGCAATATAACGTACATATTTTACAGCGCAGTAGCCACTAAGGAAAAAGAAGAAACTGAATATTATTGGGGCCACTCCAGAAAAACCATGATTCTCCTTTTCTGCACGTTTTTTTGCCTCACATGCAAAAAATCAATCCGGATTAAATGATATTCTAAAAGTAAAACTATTCTGTATCTAACGGTACAGTAGTAAATATATTAAAAATTTAACACTACATACGTTTGAAAATCAAAGATACTCGATTTGTTATACAAAACATATAAAAAAGGTAATTTTAAATATTTTTCCACAGTGTAATGCGAGCCAACGTACATTCAAAATTATCCTCGTTTAAAGACAAAGTTAATGTGGATAAATGTATCGTTGCTTCAGTTGTGTTTATCACGTTCTTACATTAAAATAACATTACCACAAGAATAAATAACTCACATTTACTTTTTGCATAGCTGCTCATATGAACGGCAAGGAGTTTGCACCTTGTTGCATAGGTAAAATACTGCGGACATATGATATTCGTCAAAAGATTGAAAGACTCACTGTGTTTCAAAATAATTAACTTCACATTCAATAACGTGATTGGTATTTATTATCAGAGCCATTTTAGGAATGAGGGAATATTTTCTCAGAATCCTACAATAAAAAAAAAAATGCATTATATGAATAGCGTATTAAAGTCAACAGATGCGGAAATTTTCCGCAAAATTCAGTCGTTTCAAGTAATGACACCTTAACAGTTATACAGTCAGATTGCCTTTCATTTAAGGGAAAGGTAACCAGCAATGCACGTAATTTGGTAGACGGCGAATATTAGATGTGGCATAACCCAAAATAACAGCGCAGCGAGCAGCAGAGATGATAATCTTACAGCGATGGACAAAAGTAATTCACTTTTCTGTGGGCACTGAAGTGTCAGTGAATGTTTACCCACCCCTAAAATGTTCTAATCACAATATTTTATTTCAGTTAGGTGAAGAAGATTGGTGGCCTCTTAGGTAAAATAACTATAAATTTGCATTTAACAACGGTATTTTCACTCTTTTCAGGATTAGAACAAAAATCCCCGCTCATCATCACCCGTTATTGCGGCTACGTACGGCGTGGAGCTCGAATGAAGTGGAAGACAACGTTTAGGTTGTCGGAAAAGTCGACTATTCAAGCTGAAAAATTGTAATGCAAGCAACTTAACAACATTAAAAGACTGATTTTGTGTTGCATAGCCACGCACGCCGGATAAATAAGGTAGGGTATCCTGATAATTAGTGGAATAGAAAACAAAATATTATGAATTTTGTGTTTAGTAATATTTTAAGGTGAAAACTTTTAAGTGCGCAGTGTGCAACACGCATATGGTTATTGTTACGTTAACCTTCAGAAAAGAGTACATGTGTAATACCTTCGTAATTATACTTCGGACCAAAGATCTGCATTCAACTGCACGAGGCGTGGAGATCACATATGCTTGCGCCAATGTTGCGTTGGAGCTTATCACTGGCAGGAATGAGCCAACCGCTAAAATGACTGAAAGATCCTCGGGGTTGGCGTTAACTAGGTGTATTTTAAGTAACCTGCAGTATGTCTGAATCAATGTATATTGTGTGAAATAAGATTTATATGGATAAAGTTGTTCACATGCTGTCGAGTCACCCCGTCATTTTTTCCAACCAACGGGGAGAAACAAGCGCACGGTTGTGATTCCGTTCACTGCTGCAGGCAGCAAAGAGTGTATTTTTGAAGGAGCACTGTTACACGGGATTTCTAGTAGCTGCCTTGATGTACATAAAAGAACAAAACCTCCATCATACACTGAGGAAAAGGTTTTTGTTGAAAAAAAAAAGGGTGTTTTTGGCGTATCCAAATAAATTTTTCTTATAGATGAAATGGATATTTTGTTATTGTAACCAAATTATTTTGTTGTTCTTATTTGGTTGCGACAAGCAAAGATTTGTTTGGTTCAAGTAAAGTGAGTGATTGAAGAGATTTGGGCGGCTGCTAACCGTGCGGTCTTAAGAGCGAACGAGGGTTATTGAGGTGAGTATNGAGGAAAAGGTTTTTGTTGAAAAAAAAAAGGGTGTTTTTGGCGTATCCAAATAAATTTTTCTTATAGATGAAATGGATATTTTGTTATTGTAACCAAATTATTTTGTTGTTCTTATTTGGTTGCGACAAGCAAAGATTTGTTTGGTTCAAGTAAAGTGAGTGATTGAAGAGATTTGGGCGGCTGCTAACCGTGCGGTCTTAAGAGCGAACGAGGGTTATTGAGGTGAGTATGGAGTTCCGCCCGAATTAAAGGGTGGGGGAAACAGATGATCTCCGATAAATCCCGCCGACCAGCGGCATTGTCCTGCACTATTCTCACATGAGAAAATCCGGGAGTGGCCTGGTCGAGGAACTAACCCGGTTCGCCTTGGTGGGAGACAAGCAGGCTAACAGCTCCGTCACCGCATCCTCTGGTGCAAGCAAATATTTGTTTATCTCTGCGTACATTAAACTCGATGTTAAGAGCCACTGAAATCTCTTCACTCTTTCTCCGCACGGATGCAAGTAGCGTTCCTTGATACAGACAATGGCCGATTGCTTCCCCTCTTCTGTCTCTCTAACAAATTGGATCCGTTTCTAAAGACGTGCTGTGCTCTCTATGAGATTACAGAGTACGTAACCATGCCGAGTTAGAAAAGTCACTTATGCCACCAACTCCACCCACACAAGCCAGCTTAAAGGCGTCACTGGGCAGTAACATGTCGGAACACCATTCACCAATACACCTTTGATAACCTGCTTGCCATCCGGCAGGCCAGCCAGTAGGAAATATTAGGCAGCACGCAGTAGCCAATCAGGCACAAGGACAGTCCCCCCTCCCCCGCCTCTAGAGTCTCGCACAGCATACCAGTGAACTGGGTTAGCGGTAGGCTCACATCAAAGGAACCGCTAGGCTATGACGTGTCTCTACGGTGATAAATCCTTAAGCAATATTAAAAAAGGAAGATAATACACTTTCCACATCACGTGAGACGCATTACATAGTTTCGCCTAATGGCAAAATGAAAATTGGCTTTTTTTTTTTTTTTCCTTTTTCTTACCAACTCACAAATATGCTACAGAAAAATTATCATTGTAATTAAGAACGTAGATTTCACTTAATTAAATTGCTTAAGGATACTCCAAGAGATATGTATTTGTAAGCTATTGAAATATAATTTAAACACAAATATACGTTTCANATTGCTTAAGGATACTCCAAGAGATATGTATTTGTAAGCTATTGAAATATAATTTAAACACAAATATACGTTTCATGTGTCTTTTTTTAGCTGTTGTTAACGGTTTTAATTTTTTTTATGGTATAGAAAGATAAACATTTTAATTTAGAAGTGTTATTTCGCAATATCCACTGGATACCTATATTCAGTTGACTGCTGTCATAATTGTCTACGAGTGTAATATTAGTTTTCCTTAACAACTGCGATAAGGGTGAGGTTGGCACGGGAATCAATTTTCTAATCGCATCTACGCGCAAGGCCGATGTAATTGGCGTGTTGGCTTTCCTTCGTGCTGATGTGACTTTGAGCGGTGGCTTTTTTGTTCTAGTGGTGGGAAGCTTGCNGTACGGCGTGGAGCTCGAATGAAGTGGAAGACAACGTTTAGGTTGTCGGAAAAGTCGACTATTCAAGCTGAAAAATTGTAATGCAAGCAACTTAACAACATTAAAAGACTGATTTTGTGTTGCATAGCCACGCACGCCGGATAAATAAGGTAGGGTATCCTGATAATTAGTGGAATAGAAAACAAAATATTATGAATTTTGTGTTTAGTAATATTTTAAGGTGAAAACTTTTAAGTGCGCAGTGTGCAACACGCATATGGTTATTGTTACGTTAACCTTCAGAAAAGAGTACATGTGTAATACCTTCGTAATTATACTTCGGACCAAAGATCTGCATTCAACTGCACGAGGCGTGGAGATCACATATGCTTGCGCCAATGTTGCGTTGGAGCTTATCACTGGCAGGAATGAGCCAACCGCTAAAATGACTGAAAGATCCTCGGGGTTGGCGTTAACTAGGTGTATTTTAAGTAACCTGCAGTATGTCTGAATCAATGTATATTGTGTGAAATAAGATTTATATGGATAAAGTTGTTCACATGCTGTCGAGTCACCCCGTCATTTTTTCCAACCAACGGGGAGAAACAAGCGCACGGTTGTGATTCCGTTCACTGCTGCAGGCAGCAAAGAGTGTATTTTTGAAGGAGCACTGTTACACGGGATTTCTAGTAGCTGCCTTGATGTACATAAAAGAACAAAACCTCCATCATACACTGAGGAAAAGGTTTTTGTTGAAAAAAAAAAGGGTGTTTTTGGCGTATCCAAATAAATTTTTCTTATAGATGAAATGGATATTTTGTTATTGTAACCAAATTATTTTGTTGTTCTTATTTGGTTGCGACAAGCAAAGATTTGTTTGGTTCAAGTAAAGTGAGTGATTGAAGAGATTTGGGCGGCTGCTAACCGTGCGGTCTTAAGAGCGAACGAGGGTTATTGAGGTGAGTATGGAGTTCCGCCAGAATTAAAGGGTGGGGGAAACAGATGATCTCCGATAAAACCCACCGACCAGCGGCATTGTCCTGCACTATTCTCACATGAGAAAATCCGGGAGTGGCCTGGTCGGGGAACTAACCCGGTTCGCCTTGGTGGGAGACAAGCAAGCTAACAGCTTCGTCGCCGCATCCTCTGGTGCAAGCAAATATTTGTTTATCTCTGCGTACATTAAACTCGATGTTAAGAGCCACTCAAATCTCTTCACTCTTTCTCCGCACGGATGCAAGTAGCGTTCCTTGATACAGGCAATGGCCGATTGCTTCCCCTCTTCTGTCTCTCCAACATATTGGATCCGTTTCTAAAGACGTGCTGTGCTCTCTATGAGATTACAGAGTACGTAACCATGCCTAGTTAGAAAAATCGCTTATGCCACCAACTCCACCCACACAAGCCAGCTTGAAGGCGTCACTGGGCAGTAACATGTCGGAACACCATTCACCAATACACCTTTGATAACCTGCTTGCCGTCCGGCAGGCCAGCCAGTAGGGAATCTTAGGCAGCACGCAGTAGCCAATCAGGCACAAGGACAGTCCCCCCTCCCCACGCCACTAGAGTCTCGCACAGCCTACCAGTGAACTGGGTTAGCGGTAGGCTCACATAAAAGGAACCGCTAGGCTATGACGTGTCTCTACGGTGATAAATCCTTAAGCAATATTAAAAAAGGAAGATAATACACTTTCCACATCACGTGAGACGCATTACATAGTTTTGCCTAATGGCAAAATAAAAATAGGCTTTTTTTTTTTTTTTTCCTTTTTCTTACCAACTCGCAAATATGCTACAGAAAAATACTCATTGTAATTAAGAACGTAGATTTCACTTAATTATATTGCTTAAGGATACTCCAAGAGATATGTATTTGTAAGCTATTGAAATATAATTTAAACACAAATATACGTTTCATATGTCTTTTTTTAGCTGTTGTTAACGGTTTTGATTTTTTTTATGGTATAGAAAGATAAACATTTTAATTTAGAAGTGTTATTTCGCAATATCCACTCAATACCTATATTCAGTTGACTGCTGTCATAATTGTCTACGAGTGTAATATTAGTTTTCCTTAACAACTACGATAAGGGTGAGGTTGGCACAGGAATAAATTTTCTAATCGCATCTACGCGCAAGGCCGATGTACTTGGCGTGTTGGCTTTCCTTCGTGCTGATGTGACTTTGAGCGGTGGCTATTTTGTTCTAGTGGTGGGAAGCTTGCNCTTGGCGTGTTGGCTTTCCTTCGTGCTGATGTGACTTTGAGCGGTGGCTATTTTGTTCTAGTGGTGGGAAGCTTGCATAAATATTTAATTTTGTTTTCTCGTCTAGTTTCGCATATATATGGTTTGTATGATGAAGTGAAAACTCACGGAAGATGTCTAAGTTGGAAAGAGGTTCAACGTAATATTTAAAATACGTGTCATTTCTTAAAGTGTCGTTTCTTTTTCTCGTGAAGTGTGTGTTGTTTTCGTTTATAAGTATTTTAGATGCCTGTTTTGAATCATATTTTCTTAAACGAAATGATTTTAGAAACACTTCAAGGTTGTTAAATGAATTATGAAGGCGAGCACAACGTACCATGACCTCACTCACCATGTTGACTTCGTTGGTTTCCCTCTCGGTCAAGCTCTTTACAATAAAATGCAGAAACTGCGACAATAATTCTTTAGCTATTAATACGAATCCCTGATTTTTTGCGGAAAGATTTCCACGTAGGCTAGAGCGCCAATATATAGCTCGACCAACCGTTGTCTTCTATTGGTTATTAGCCATGCGTCTTCACGATAAGACATTTTGCTATCTCACTGGTTCAATAAGAATCTGGTTACTCCGGTATTGAGCGCCTGTGACTGTCTGACAAGTTATGTAGCAATTGTAACCTTTAAATCGCTTAAAGGGATCTGAGCTGAAGTGTTTTAATATACATCTAGGAATGAATGAATGCTTTTCAAAAAAATCAGGTGTCTAGTTATTTAC
Source organism: Clitarchus hookeri (assembly GCA_002778355.1). Taxonomy (NCBI): domain Eukaryota; kingdom Metazoa; phylum Arthropoda; class Insecta; order Phasmatodea; family Phasmatidae; genus Clitarchus; species Clitarchus hookeri. Next base: position 149,724 of record NQII01003765.1, on the reverse strand, counting down.
TTTATACGGTTTTGTAAACATAACGGCTGAATCACCGGCATTTATTATTATTACAACTAGTACATGACGCAGTATTTTAAAACCTATTGTACATTAATCCTATCGTTCTTGTACGTTAGAAGTTTCTTCAGATGTTATATATGTACCATAGAGTAGTTATAAATACAGATATGAAATATCCCCTCATGCCATGAACTCCGGACACAAACACCAGTAAAACTACCTCACTGGCTAGCAACATGTCGGAACGCCGTTCGCCAATCAGAGCCTGTTATACTTACTTGCCAGCTGGCAGGCCACCTTGCCGGGTACATCCGGTGTAGACCATTCATGGCAACTTAAATCATTTCTAAAGGCATGCTAAAGTTCTACTTCCAGGATATACCTCCGCCTCGTGCAAACAATGCTTAATCGAGTCTAGAAAATTACACCTAACGAACAACGCACCGCATTCGTTCGCACTCAGCTTTAACACACTCTTAGTCCGAACCTGTGAGAATTTCACTATATAAATCAGTTAACAGCTCCTGACTAATTCAAGAGTCACTTAAATAAATTTAACTGGTGAATTAGTTTATAAAAATTTGAGTTTTCGTTAATTTTCTTATTCAGATACGTTTTTCACTGATTCGTCAACCATTTCATCTCCTGTGTTAGAGTGATTTGTTTTCTGACTGAGGGATGAGTTAAACAACGTGTATCAAATTACAGACAACGCTTAACAAATAAAATAACAACGCATTAACTAATAACACCAATAACAAATATTTTATTTCTGGTAAATTTCGTTTTTTTGCAATGCCATTTTACGAGACAACGTGAACATTCTGTCTTTCATTCCGTTTTTACGTCTTTCATTTAATATTCACGAAGTCGTGTTTTCATTGTTACTTTTTGTCTTAACCATTGTAATGTTACCAATTGAACTAAACACGGAAATAAAGGACTTACATCATGCAGCTACTCGAAATACCGATATTTTACTGTCCTTACAGTCAACTTCAGCTTGGCAGCTCGATGGTAAAATAACAGACTTACAGCAGGATTATGTGGGTTCAAATCATGATCGTCTCAGATATTTTTAATATTTTTTTACAGGTTACGTTAAATTGTACAACATGAAAGTGACAATTGGAAATATGTTTATGACTCGTAAATATTTGGCTAAATTAGGTAAAAACCATATCCAACTCGCCGTACGCAAGCTGCCTGTTATTTATTCAATGAGTGAAACAATCAGTGGTTTTCCGCCGTTTTTAGTGGAGCCATTTTCACTGATTTGACGAGTAGAATTCCACTGCGAATGAGTGGTTTTCCATTGATCTGAATTTAGAGTGTAATATTCTGCATGAAAACTAATCCCGACTATAATTACTAACGCATGTATTTTCTAAGTGTTTTTATTTATTTTAATTATGAAAGAATTCTTGTAACTTATGGATAAAATATAAACAAATTTTAAATTTATTTTAAAAAAATGCGCTTTTATTTTAACACAAGAATAAAATACGTGTGATACAAGGCATAAGGAAACAAATTAACACGCTATGCATTTGGTGATTTTTTTCAATGGTTTGATTCAAAAAGTGTTAAGAAACCGCTAATAGTTTATAGCAAGCAGTAGCGACTCGGAAGCAAGGCCCGATTCCAGACCCTGGCACAGCCAATCTGCAAATGGGTAGTCACGTCAAAGAAACCGCCAATCCATTTCTTATCTGTGTATTTGCGTACTCTGTGTCTGTATAACAGAATAAGGTAAAGTGCCGAAGAATAATGGTCGTTTGCTCAAAATATCTTCCCGTAGCGGCTCAAATCAGCAAGAAATCAAAAGAGTGCAGTATTTCAATGGTGGGTAAGTTCTTTACGTAACCCAGTCTGTTCCGCCTAGTGACCCGAGATGGCGATGGTGGGAGACGGTAAGGGGTACGAGGTTTATGGGATTGCCTCTTACGCTGCGGCGCAATACGGCAACACTAACGTAAATGTTTACCGACCACCGGGAGCGCGGGGGGTCTCCTTTTAACTGCCAATAAAAACCTCCTGGGCTCGCGAGGCCGTGAAACGACTTCTTCCGAGATATCTGAACATCCCCCACCCTCGCCGACCGTTCCACGTGGTGGGGCACGTGCTACACTGGCCTCGTCCAATCAGCGCGGCCCACAGCCGGTCGCAGGGGTGTACACCGCTGCTTCTGTAACTCTCCGCGGGGGTAGCTTGCAGCTGGGACAAGTGTTCCGTACGAGGTCGACTTTAAGGGTGCTGAGGGTGTTCGGGACAAAATCCAATCGCCGCTATCTTGGATTTTTAAAATTTTGACCGTAAGTTTTATTTTGGAATGTGTAACGAAATGTTTTGCATCGTAAATAATAACTTATCGAGCTTTGTCAAATGATTAGAGCTTCACTGCCTTTATTAATTTTGGAACAGCGACTGCCGGCAATAAATAAGTAATGTTTCTTGCTGAAATTCACATAAATTGCATTAAACCCTGTCGACGTCTGAAATAAAATACCAAATATATAATGCACGCTGACAGAACAACAAACAAATTATTTGTTTCTATAGGGCTAAAAATATATTTGGTTTTCCCAACAAAATATTTTGTTCTGTATGCAAAACTCGAAAAGCTACGAAATTATTTTGATTCATAAAACATGTGTGTTGGGCCAAAATGTATTGAACTGTCAACAACATATTTGGTTGAATCAACTCTATATCAGCTATATATATATATATACACACACCATACACATATATATTGCCACTCATTTGATTGCCTTCGTTCGAAAACACAGGTCGAGAGTATGTTTTTATTTGTTGTGACAATTAGGATAGGGTCAGTGTTTGTTAGTTTATTTATCGGTGCTAAATTATGGTATTTACACCCTAAGAAGATAAGTTCAACAGGAATCTAAAACGTCTAGCCGCCAAACTTAAACTATTTATTTGGGCACGTTATCCAGTATTTGCATTATATATATTAAAAAACTTTCCGACCCCTTCAGCGATTACTTTAACTGAGGTCGCTAAAACGTCATGCTCGCGTTAAGCTGATTCACGTTAGAATCACCGTCCCGGTATATTGGCATTTAGTTCTATTTAAAAAGAATATATGAAGACTTTTATGGCACGACAGACCATAACCATAATTAACAGTTTCTCGAACTTTATCAAAGAGTTACACCTTCCCTGCTTCATGAACTTTTATTTGGTGACAGCCAAGAAGAAATATATAATTATTTCTTACGTGCGATTATATAAAAGATATTAACGACAGCAGTGAAGCAATAATTACTTAACAAAACTTGTAATAAAATGATAAATTTTGTTAAGCCGTAAAACCTGTAACATTATTTCAGATGCAGAGAGCGTACATTTAAAAAATATTACTTTGTGTTATGAAGTCATGATCTAATAAATGCATGCCAATAAAACCTGGGCTAAAGTATTTTTTTAATTTATTTATTTTAGCTTACGAAAATTGTAACTGCACAATATTTATGTTAGATATCAGCTTAAAATAGTTTTTCATGTAAATATAAATTCATGAAATTCCCTTTATGGGAACTTTTTACGCTTCTCGACTGTTTATCAGTTTAACTTTCTGAAATAAAATTTTAAGTCAAAAAGCCAAAGGTTTAACGCTTACCGCCAATTAAAAATATACTTTCATTAAAAAATAATTACAATACGTGACTCTTGTGCCCTTATCAACACTTCAGCTAAAACTAAATTTCGTTTTCAAATACCCTTTAAAATTTTTACTGATAAAATTTTCGAAGAAAAATTTTAGTATTCACGAAAAAAACATTATGAACATCATTTTCAAAATGATTGTAATTTCAATTATGTAATAGTCATTATATTGGCAAAGAGGCCGTAAAACAGCTTCAAAATCTATAGTTACATGTTGGCTCTTTAACAGTTTTAAAACTGGAGTATGTGTCCCGTTCACTTTAAATCTCAATCAGTGATTTCTGATTACGGTGAAGCATTTTATTTGATATATAGTAAAATTTACTGATTTGGAGGTTATTCAACCATTTAGATTCTTGATTATTCGTCTGTCTGGAAGCCAAATCACCTGCAAAATATGGATATTTTGCATTTTTAATAATTTGGGAAAGTCACTTCGGTGATTAGTGATATTTCCTTACAAATTTATGCCAACCTGCTGTGAACACAAAATATTACTATTATAAAATATGTAGAAGTATGAAATTTAATAGTTAAGAAAAAACTATTCATATTTATGTAACTGAATGCAAAGTGTAGGTTTTTTGATTGACTATCTCCTATGACGTCACCTTGTATCTGTCGTCTCGATTACCATCGTTCGCAGACTTACTCAGATATAACAGACGCTCTCAGAAAATAATACAAATTTATTCACCGCGGCTCAATATCCAGTTTTAATGTATCTCTCAAGATCGTAGCATACGCCAATGGTATAGGGCAAGCCCATCACTTCTGGCATTGTCGCGTGTGTTTGTAAACTGTTCCTTCCCTGTCACAAGTGTCAGAGTAGGAAACGGTAACCTGTCGCATGCACTAACAAGCGAGGCTCTAGCACATCTCGTCGTGGAATGTCGCTGCCACTGCACAACTTATTCCGTAGACTTCCTGCACCTGGCCTACGTCAGCAAAATACAAGAAGCTCTCCGTAGACAACTGAATAACGATACAATCCCGTTTGAGAGTAACTCTAGAAACATTCCGCTGTTGTTCAGTCAGGATCTTGCGGCGGAGCAAAGCTTCAAGTTGTCCTTTAGATTCTAGGCGGTTAGCAGGTGTAACTGTTTACATTCCGAGGGTACGTAAGGAAAGCCCAGATACATCTTTATTTGTATTTGTTTTTTGTTCTGGACCTAGTGGCGAAATCTTGTGTTTGTAGGTTACTCACGCTGCGCATGTCGCCATACCGTGTCTTGCAATCCCAATCCAGGTATTCGTTTAGTTACAGACGAGTTAATATGATCGAATTAAAAAGGAAATATACTTAGGTTAATTCAAAGAGAGCACGCGACTATTTCGCAGAGGTCAGCGATAATATGAGTTTTAATGATACGAACGCTCGTTGTCGGGTTACGCAATATTGATTTATTTATTGTTCTTGAGTTATCCGTTTGAAGACGAATATTCCTTTTGGGTCACTGTTGCACACCATAATGTTTAGTTTAATGTTAGTAAAATATTGCATTTATTAATACATTTCAAGTGTATTTATTAAATTTAAATTTTCTATTTTGAACAGTTTTACAGGAAATATCCAATATTTGTGGACTGCAGATTTTACAGCGTAGAAATTAAAATTTTATTTGTTCACAGTAATACATGACTAAGATCTTGTAATGGCTTAATTATGATTGTGGTTATAAGTACTATTAGTTATATGCGTTCGTAAAAATACGTCAATCTACGAAGAAATATTTTTACGTGCGTTGCCTTTTTTTTTGTTATGATATAACATAAAACACGTGTTCTACAGTGTGTGAACATCTCAAGTTTCCAGACTCAGCCTATGAAAGCAAACTGCACTTGGAATTGAGCTTCTGACCTCCCTACATACTGTCTGTGCTCTAAGAGGCGTTTGTAACTTTAGTGATCATACAATTTGAATGTAACATTATTCCGAGTGGCTATCGTTTTCAACGCGTGCCCTCAGCCTTATGACTGAACTATACGCAGACGAAATTGAACAAAATCACTAGATTTCAGTGTGGAGTACCACGCAACTAGCAGAAATTCAAGAGTTTTCCTTTATATTTACGATGAGAAAATAAAATGTACTTGACCACACCTCGAGTATTTCAAAATTCCTGCGTTTAAATATTTACGCCCTCGGCCCTTCCAAAAACTCTAGTTTTAAAGCTGATTACACGCTCTATAAATCTAAGTTAAAATATGTTTTAATCTTCAAGAAGAACCCCATTTCTATAATACGTGTAATTATTGAATTAAATGTGGGTATTTGAAAGCTTGTTATGTTTAACATTTAATGTTTGCGTTTGACGACACAGCATGGCAGGCCTCCGCTTAAAATGCGCAATCTTGGCCTGGATCGATGATTGAAAATCATCAATGTTATTCTCGTGAGCTCTGAGTCTGCGCCTGTAGGGTACAGACTAAAGGTCGGACATCTGGTTGGAAGCATAAGTATTTATATTTATGCTATTATTACGGTAGTAATTGCAACCTTTCCGCTTGCACGCGATCTTAAGTTCACCTTGGTCAATCTCTCCTGATTTTTTTTAGCACAAGCACACTTCAATTTCGATCAGTGACGAATCAAATGGTTTGCAGTAGTGGAATTTAGGGACATTCAACAAAAATTACTATTAAATCGGTAATATTTCTTAAGTTAAGCAAAATGTAGGTGTCCTCTTATTTCCACTGGACTTATGTCATGTTTGTTTGCTACATTAAACTATTTCAAGTTTAAAGCGCAGTTCATTAATATGATCTATCTTGCATTAACAATATAATTAGTGACGAGTATGTTTGCCACAGTGTACCTCATCATATAATGGAGAAAAAAGTATTAGGCCTTCTGAACTTTTATAGTTGTTGTCTGTAAGAAAATATAAAGTAGTTTTATTTATTTACATACATGAATTTTGTGAATCTACTTCCCCGTAACACGGCATAGTATTAAAAAAAATGACAGTAACATTTATTCCTGCTTGTTTCGAGTTTTCTCAATGGAAGGGTCAAATTTGTTTTTATTTACCATTCGAAGAAAAATTTTTGTTTCTGTTATGTAATTTTGCAGGAACTATCGCGTTTAATTTTTTTAATGGAAGTAAAGCCTCCTTTAATGTTTTAAGATTAAACAGTGTTTGATACTACTAAAAAACTATGTTTTAAGCTTTTAGGCAACCTTAAATGTTTGATACTTCACAAATACACGAAATATTTTTTCTCTGTACTGTGGAAATTCATTGTTTGCGACTTTATATACATCTCCAGTAAACTGTGTAAAAAGATTTCTGAATTAAGCTGATAAGATATTTCGAAATAATAGTGGCATTTGTGAATATTATAAATCCAATTTTTGGTGGAATTTTATTTAATGGCTATAGAAGCTGTTGTACTTAATTTGAAAACTGCTGGCATTACAAGCGGAATCCATTCAACTGATAGTATCACAATATAAGTTTAGGCAACCTCTTGTGGCGTGTGGATTTCGCTGGTAATAGCGATAGCTAACAAATGGGAACACCGGCACGCTTTCATTTCGTGTACTGAGTAGTATTAGCATAAAAAAAAATTACTTTTGCCCTCATCCGACTTTTCGAAATGTACATGAGAACTTAGGAAATTGAAATTGTAAAAATATCAAGCGCTATTTTTTATTTAGATTTTTTTTTTTTTACTTTTACTTGATATGGGCGTCAGCTTGCACCATTAGTCAATCTTCATCTTAAATATTAAATTTTCTCACTTTCAAATTCTTTGTTCTACATTCGAACACACAGTCCCTTGCAAAATAATATGGTATTCCTGTCAGGAGTAGATCAACCCTGATTTGAAATAAAAATGTGACAATTCGTCAGAATAAATATCTTTCGGGTACAAAAAGTGCTATCATTTCGCAGTGATAGCTAAACTCCTGAAAATTTCACAATTAAATTGGCACGATTTTTTTGATACCAGTTCTTAAAACACTCTATTTATTGTTGTTCGTTCATTGGGTGTTTCTACGGTGAGATGAGACATTCTTTCTTTTTGGAATTGCGTACACATGATGTGGTCAAGTTTTTTATCTACTTATGACTGGCTTTTAGAGTCTGCCGAGACTGTGACACCGTCTAAGTCCTCCAGATCGGAGTTATTTTGTAACCAGTTACATTCGTGCGTTCGTAGGAAGTAACTTTCGGAGCGATTTACATTTAATTTAAATAAGTGCTCATGGTATTAATTTTGCTATAAATATATGTGTTTGTGTTTTTGCATATTCAGTAACTTTAAACAAAAAAAACAAGTAAAACATTTTCAAATATGTCCATATTAAAACTCATGTTTCATATAAATTGCAGCCTTTTTGCGCCTCTATATTTTATTTAAATGTGAAGTTTCTTTCATCGTTAGTTTATTTATCATGTAAACACATCCAAACCAAAATAAAATGTTGACTGCCATTGCAGTCACATACAGTTTGCAATATTGATGTAAGATTGTATGAATAAAAACACATACGGGCAACCAAAGGTGAAAATTCGCTTCTTTAATCTGCGATACCATAACGTTATTCTGAAGTTGGCTCAAAATCTCACGTGGGAGCATGAACATTATGTCATTCTTAATTTAGCGTAAATACACTTCTCTGCGACTTACAATTTCATACATAACGATAACGCAAAAGGCCCCAAGTTAAACTTCAATGTGAATAGCTTTTGTTGCTGTCAAAAATGTGCTACATTTGTTGACGTAATTTATTTCGGGAATAACAATGACTGCGCTCTGACTTGAGCCTTAATTCTTGAATTGAAATTATTGTTTCGCTCACAGCGGGGTGACCAGGGACAGAACGATTGGTTCGGCAAATCAGAAACAGGGAAGTCTTGCAAACACTCTGGACTTCTACTCGCCCGAATGACGTTTGAAGCCATCGAGGGGTGGAAGTTAAGTGCTAGTGTAGTTCTTGAATTTATCCATGAGCTCCAAGTACGGTAACTCCATGACGCGAGCACGTTGTTATGAAGTGATCAGGCCTTAGCTGAACGGCCTGCCTGATCACACCTTCAAACATTGAACCAGGGTACGAGCGTGATTGCAATAACACCTTGCGAAAGACAGTTGAAGAAATTCCCTCAACTGGCTAGTAAACGGGACCGAAAATATTAAACAACGTGCCGTAATAACGGGAGCGGCGTCTTTTGTGGTCGGGCCATTGTAACGAGAAGACCACTGAAGATGGGTGTGGCCGACCGTCGTAAATCGCCTCCTAGAATCAGCCTACGGCAACATGAACAAGGTGTGGATATTCCAATTAGATTGTTATAGTAATGGCGTGAGGTGATGACACTTAATATAATTAATTAGCATCTTGGTATTCCATTTAAGCTCCCCCCGATCAAAAGTCACATAAATAGTTATTGTATAATCCTTATTTTCAATAAACTCCAATCTTATACTGCTGTGCTCTACCTAATCATGACTCATTATTTATCTACGCCCATAGCCCCTTTCAGGTATTAATTAACCTAAAAGTTATTTCATAACAAAGTGTACTTCTTCCCTGCTCAGAAATGTCAAGCGCCGACACCAGAGTCAGCCTCATATTACATGGAAAGGTTAACACTGTGACATGAACCAGTGGAGACAGCTAAACTGACAGTTTACAGCCGAGCGATCTCACCCCTTCGTGGAGAGCGAAGGGGTGGAAAAAAGGAACGGCGTGACGTGGGCAGTTTACGTTCTTCCATATGCACTTTTGTCTCCGTCGAATAGCTGTTCCGGAAAAACAACGTAAATCAGGAATTTTAGGCAGGAAATCTAACCCAGGTCGTCCCAGCCACGAGTGATACCAATGATCCATCAAGCTTGTTTTATATTTTAATTTGTACGATTTTTTTTTCTGGGGAGAGATTTGAACGTGCGTTTCGCTTACCCCCGATCTATGTTTTATTTCTTCTTCTCGGCAGGTTGAACTATTTAAGACTTTTGGTGACCAATTCCGGCAACAAAGTTACGAGAAACGCAAACTGACACCCTAGTCCCTTACTCCGGACTCGAACCCGGAACCTTCAGCGCCGTTAGCCTGCTAGCAACTAACTACGCCACCGAGAGGTAACTTGCTCTTCGTGAAACTAATCATCGCTTGTCTCATTACGCCATTGACGGAATCAGGGCGTACAGACGCAATGACCCCGTTTCTTCGTTCGCGCGAGGACGGCATCACAAACCGAGTGGACACTGTCATTATTAACGCCTGTGCCAGTCAGAGATCAGTGTCACTATACACTCCTCCCCCTCCAGCAGGGGTCCAAAACAAATACATGTCATATGCAACAGGACACTACTGCGATCCATGNAGCAGGGGTCCAAAACAAATACATGTCATATGCAACAGGACACTACTGCGATCCATGATATTGAAACAGGGGGAGGGTGAGGGGTAATTTTTCATTGGTCCGTGGGGAATACAACGAACATCGGCGATCCTGTCTGAATTTTAATGAAGACATACTTTTTTTTATACAACTACGGAAAAATGGCACAGCCGTGCTTGTCATACGAACGAGGTAGGAATGGGTGGGGGTAGCGCAGGNGAATTTTTTGTACGTGCTTCGCCTACGCGCAGCTGAAAAATCAACTGTTTTGTTTGCGACACGCACTTTAATGACCACGCCGTCACACGACGCAGTAGCGGAATGGGTACCGCCCCGCGTGTCCGAACGGGAAATCCATTCACGTTCCCCGTGATCGAGGGACACTAATCATGAAAGCTAATTAATACGAGCCCGTGTATGCCTACGCGAACGAGCGTGTCGTACGCGACGGCACAGTGAAGGGTCCTGTTACTGCCGTGACAGTCCGCTGATGCGAGATCCATTGCAGCGTATCGCGCGGCGAGGCGAAAATATTACAATTCAGTTACTGCGCTGTTTATATTAGCTGGCGTTTATTTATAAGAATTACACCCCAGCTATGCGTTGGCCCGTCGTAGTTTTACGTAGAGGACACGGTCTTAAATTTAAAGTTTATCTGAACTGAGTTTTATAACTTCGTGATCAGTGATGGCCTTTCTCTAGCTTTTCTCATTCATGTTATTTGTTTAATTCGTCTTTTTTTATCTGTTGGGATCTTTTCAGTTTTATTATTACTTATTATTCCACTCGCATTTTTTGTGGCCATTCGCCCTTATTGTATATGTATGTTACTTTTACTCGTGTGTTTCTTGTGTATTATTTTTCAGTTTGTGGAGGCAGGGCTTAAAAGAAATAAAATAAAATTTTTGGTCTTGAGAAAGTAGTTAAAAAGGAATTTTGTTTTAAAGCATGTAGTGGTTAGTTCCGAAAAATAAAAATTTCCACGTATCTTATACTTCAGGATTATGAACAGGATGTTAGTTACACAAAAAATAACTTGAATAATATTATTCGTAATCAAGTTTAAAAAATTTTTGTCCAAGAGGCGTTATAACATTAAGTGCTTCTTAAATAAGACAGGAGATTTTCCTGTAAGTCAAATACAAATCTTACTTTTTAAGTGAAAACATGAAGCTCTGCATGTAATTGCGTCATTCTCTTTATGCTTTAAAATTGTCATATTGCCACACTGAAGATATCCCAGGGTTGCTTCTGGTTGAGGTGGCCGCCTGGGTAAGCCACCGAATGATGTGCAGAGCTCCAACAGAAAACGTTTTATTAGAAAACCGTCCAACGTGCCTGAGTGTGGTCTGCTGTGGTGTGCATTTAAGAAACGTCAAGCGTCTGTAGACCTTGTTCAGTTCCTCTATTTCTCTCTAAAGCATGTTTTTGTGATGGTGAAAATGGCTCAAACATGTGTTTTNTAGACCTTGTTCAGTTCCTCTATTTCTCTCTAAAGCATGTTTTTGTGATGGTGAAAATGGCTCAAACATGTGTTTTGACGGTCATTTTTAGGTATGAACATTCCGGTAAAAAACATTACGAAAGGAATAGGGACGTGCATCAAACGTCAATTTGTATTATTACGTCATAAAATGTTAGCGTTTCAGCTGAAAGTCTCATAGAGGCGCGTTAACGACGGCAAGACTGCACGCCAGTTCAGTGCTTCGCGCGTAGAGGCGATGAGAGAGTTGATGCGCATTTCTCGGTCGCCCCTACCGCTCCCACTGTTTTAGGCCTCAGACGTGCAAAATTTCTTCAACCAGGCGGCCACCTTAATAGTTTGTGCCAAGAACTGAGGTATTTGAATCATTAAAATACATTATCTTGGTTCTTTCAATATTCCTAGCTTATCATCTACACGTTTGTGCAGACAATTTTAAAAACATAGGAACATCGTATATATGGGAAAAAACTTTTACAGAGAGAGAATATCGGACGCAGATGCGATTAAAGAGGGTAAACAGGTACGGCCTCGCAGTTAAGGTTCGTCCCGGGAACGAGAACCTAGCGATGTCTTTCCAGGCNTAGACCTTGTTCAGTTCCTCTATTTCTCTCTAAAGCATGTTTTTGTGATGGTGAAAATGGCTCAAACATGTGTTTTACGGTCATTTTTAGGTATGAACATTCCGGTAAAAAACATTACGAAAGGAATAGGGACGTGCATCAGACGTCAATTTGTATTATTACGTCATAAAATGTTAGCTTTTCAGCTGAAAGTCTCATAGAGGCGCGTTATCAACGGCAAGACTGCACGCCAGTTCAGTGCTTCGCGCGTAGAGGCGATGAGAGAGTTGATGCGCATTTCTCGGTCGCCCCTACCGCTCCCACGATTTTAGGCCTCAGACGTGCAAAATTTCTTCAACCAGGCGGCCACCTTAATAGTTTGTGCCAAGAACTGAGGTATTTGAATCATTAAAATACATTATCTTGGTTCTTTCAAAATTCCTATCTTATCATCTACACGTTTGTGCAGACAATTTTAAAAACATAGGAACATCGTATATATGGGAAAAAACTTTTACAGAGAGAGAATATCGGACGCAGATGCGATTAAAGAGGGTAAACAGGTACGGCCTCGCAGTTAAGGTTCGTCCCGGGAACGAGAACCTAGCGATGTCTTTCCAGGCGAGTTCCAATCGAACCTGGCCGTATATTTCATATGCCGCTGCAGAGGCTCGCAGGGGACAGGAGGAGGAAGGGATCTTTCATGGGAGTTGGGAACTGGCGTCTGTTGCACGAAACGAGAGCGGTTTAGGAAGGAAGGAAAAAGCGAAGCTTCCACAGCGCACGCACACAACTGCGGACATTTTCGTCCTCGAGCACAAAGCAAGCTCGGGTTGTTGAAGAGGGCGCTTTGGAGTTTGAGGGGTGGGGGTAGGGTGCTTGTTGTACGTAGGCCCGAGGGGGTAGGTTGGAGGATGGGCTTGGCGAGTTGTTTGTGTGGTGCAAAGAGAAGTGACGCGATGGGGCTAGTAGGTTGCTGGGGAGGGGGGAGAGTGGTTGCGAGCACTGAGGGGAAGACAGTAATCACTCATCTGGAGGGAGTGAGAAATCTCGGCAGTTACCCAGCGCCTCTCCATCACACACACACGCCGTGCACTGGTGTGTCTACCGCGGGGACATCGCCAGCTACGTGCACGTCCATGCAAATTCTTCCTCACATGACACTTTATGTAAAGAACTATTTTCTTTGTCAAAAAAAAATATTACGTGCAATTGCTTAGACTTTACGTGATTCAGGCTGAGTAAGAAGTAAAAGAGTCTGAATAATTAATATGTTGTCATTTTAATTGAGATATTCATATTGATTTAGAAAATCATACTTTTATAACACAGAGGAAAATATATATCACACTAAATTTTGCACACATATGTTAAATAATTACGAACAAATAATNGCTTTTATAACACAGAGGAAAATATATATCACACTAAATTTTGCACACATATGTTAAATAATTACGAACAAATAATTAGTAAATCAGTATATTTTATTTTAGCTTCAGGCGTTAACATCCGAGTGTGGTGGAATATGTACACTGTATTTATTAATTATAAATGGTAATATTTATTTTGAAAAGTGGTAATAGGTGAACAAATGGCTCAAAGAAAAAAGGAACTAGGGCCTCAAAAGTGTTCACTTCGCTTTTAACAGCTTATAATGTGGGCAATCCTACTCTTTTGATTTATAATTTAGTTGAAGAATATTTTTGTATTCTTTCACAGTATTATTTTTACGGAACATTTTTTATCATTTTGTTACAGCAAATTATCAGTAATATCATATGACTATCGCTTTTGAAATTATTTGTATATTTTCTGACACTAAAAACATAATCTTGCATCTACTCAGAAATAAATGAGTCAACTACTAGTTCAAAAGTAAACACGCTTTTTTTTTTACTACATGGCAGTGTAGGTATGTAAATGCCACTATGTGTTTACAATAATTTTTGCTTACAGATTATAATTCCGGTTTGATTTGATTTGACAATACAAGTCAACAAGAAAATAAAAATATTATTTATTACGCTCTAATCTGAGGCGGGAACCGAGCATATTTTGTTCTCGTTTTCGTAATCTGAGTTTACAAATCCTAATGTTTTCCCTTCAAAAAAACAATGCGTTAAACTTTTCAATATGCACTGCTTTTATTTGTTGAACTACACGTCTTCGCTAATACCAGATTAAGAAATACAGTTTCAGAATTACAAAAAGTATTTTCTAGATTAAATCACATTTAAGTCGTACTTTTTTAGCTGTTCTTTGCATTTATTATAAGCATATTACAATTTTTAAAACGTTAAGTTCCTACCGAATATAATGAATTAAATATTTTTTCATTATCTTTTTAGCAACTTATTTTGCGAAATAGTGCTAAGTCACGCGATACCAATTTTTTAAAACAATAATTTAATATATTTGCGTGTTAATTTATTCGGAACGACGACATAAATATGACAATGATATAAAATCGAAATTTTTGTAATTTGTAAACGTGAAAGTTGAAAAAAAAAACAGATAACATTAAAATACGCCATCAATTTAGCAGACAAAAACAGTCACATGGCCCTTTTGAAAATGCGTGCCAATTGGCATACTGCTTTAAATTGATTACAGATCGGTGTACCAGTGCGTAGAGCTATGCTATGAATTCTGGACACTCATAAGCACCGATAGTCGTAGGTGGAAGATGTTCCCANGAAAACATTAAAATACGCCATCAATTTAGCAGACAAAAACAGTCACATGGCCCTTTTGAAAATGCGTGCCAATTGGAATACTGCTTTAAATTGATTACAGATCGGTATACCAGTGCGTAGAGCTATGCTATGAATTCTGGACACTCATAAGCACCGATAGTCGTAGGTGGAAGATGTTCCCANGTACCAGTGCGTAGAGCTATGCTATGAATTCTGGACACTCATAAGCACCGATAGTCGTAGGTGGAAGATGTTCCCAATTAAAACGTAGGAGCAGATCAAAAATGTAAACTCGTTGCACGTACTGTGGTTTACATACGTAGAAGGGGAAATTTCAAAGGTTTCACAAAGAAACGCCCTTCGACTGTTGTTAAAAGAAGAAACAAATTTTTGTAAACTCTCTCACTATTATAAGAAATACCAAATAATTGCATTTTCTGTTTATCCAAATGTGGATAATTCTTTTTTTTTATGTAGAGCACTAGATATGCACGTCAGATGCACGCTCATTCTAATTTAAAAAATTGCATAGGTGAATACCAACAGCAATGTTAGTTCCCACGCGTAAACATCATCTAAAAAGGAGTACTTACATACGTAAAATACAAATAATGAAATTAATTCGCTACTGGTGTAGATATCAATTCTCACGAAATGGCAAAGATCTTGCTGAATTGCTCAAAAGTTAAAAGTCACATTTCTATAATAATTTTTAGAACTCCATAAAAGTTTCCATAAAATCTCCAAAGCACGTAAAGTCAAACATATTGATATTACAACAATTTACATCTAGTGTTTTAATAATTATGAAATCACATCAAACGAACAGCATTTTAACACCTGCCCTGATAGGTTTGTTTGTCCCTTAGATAACAATTAGCTTAATTCAAGGTTGACTCAAGTTTTTCATGAACAGCCTGTAAGCCAGCAGAAAGCTTGCTGCGACAGCAGCATACATTTATCTAGCTTGAATCAAGCTAACTAGTCTCCGCTCACTAACCTTGAAAACAGTTTCGNACTAACCTTGAAACCAGTTTCGTTTTTTACAATTTGCTGCAACCCTACTATGGCATGCTGCAAGCACAATTCAAGCCATCCGCAAGCAAGTTAACAGGAAGAGTAGCCTAATCTGTTGAAATTTTGTTTGAATGAAGCTTGACTCACGACATGATATGACAAGTTTGCTCGGTAAGTAAAATTAAAATCAAAGGCAATATTCGCCGCAAGCTTACGTAGTATCTGAGCACGGATCAGAATACCGATCGTTATCTCATAGCTGACTACAAGTGTTCTGTCGAACTATATACTCTGATATAACTCACATGGACACTTTTACTGAAAATCTGTCAATATCAATGATGAAAACTTGATCTGCCACTCCTGGTTGTAAACATTATTTACATAGGCTAGTGCAAAATTTAAGATTGAATGAAAATTCACAGACCCGGCTGTAGTGTAAACTCTAAAACCTAATTTGGCGAAAATGCCAGTCTTTAAATACACGAAAGGCGTCTGACCGAAAAATATTTTGAGACCCTTTTATATAAAAATTAGAATTTTGCTTCCAGTTTTGAATCATTGGCATACTCGACTCATTTGCCAACCAATTCAGTAGCATTTTAAAACTGATTTTCTTCTTGACTGAAGCAGCAATCAAAACATCTTTCTAGGGACGTAGGTAAATGCTATCATATTTAAAATAAAAAATGAATTCATAATCAACAAATAAATTGAACCAGTAAACTATCATTTTGAAAGTATGCGTGTTTTCTGGTTTTTATTAGAATTAGGATAATCTTTTATAAAACACTAGGACTAAGACTTTCATCTAGTTTTAAGTAAAAATCACGTTCAATGATTCTGTTTACGTACCTGTCGTAGCATGGTAATGAGTACTTTTATATAATTTCCAAAAAATTTTTAGCAAGATTTTTGTTGTAATTATGCTGCTTTGACGCTCACTTAAAAATTTATCAAAATCTAATTGGAACCAACGTTGTTAGAATGGTTAGCAATTTATTTGGTTGCAATGCATTGAAAAAATTAATTACCTACTGAACAAAATTGCAATGCCCTACAACGTAAGTGAAATCGCGTAAATCTACTTATAAAACAAGTAAGTTAGTAAAACTGACCATTAGTTATTTAGCAGGGGAAAACATGTGAAAATACAATGCAGTCAGTACGTCAATGTGAAAATTTTGCTGACATTCAGTTACTTAATCAGTAAAGGTGTGGCATATAAGCCATAATATTAGGTATCGTAGTTTCAAATTCATGGAATACATATCTGCTTATAGCACTGAACTCTCAAGTTTTCTAAAGACAGTTAAATCCTCTCAAAGTATAAGACATTCTGAAATATTGCTTTTGCCGGGACTGTGCAAATAAACACGGAATTTCGTGATTTACGTTTTGTGTAGTAATAATATTAAGACTTCATATTAGGGTTAGAACATTTTCAGTTAATAACGAGTATGAATCTCGTGCCTATAAGATACAGCTCGATAGATTGTGGAAGATGTATCTGAACAAGGCAAGGTAGAATAATAAAAAGGTGCAAGTCAGATGATCCGGAAGGTCAAATTTGTCAGTTAAATTAATATTAAGTGAAGAAAGCAAGTCTGATTTGTGCGGGCATCCCGTGCCAATTCCACTGCGTAACATTTGCCTAGCATGTCTTTACGCTGAAACGCTACGTACGGAACCAGTCAACGGCCATTCTAAGAGGAAATTCATAACTATGCAGTTTTTAGATACCATCAGTTGCAATATACATGTAAAGACACCGTAGACGTTGTCTTATAAATTTTTTTTCTAATACTGCTCTACAACCTTTCCAACATCGTATTTTAGGCTGATGTAAATTGACTTTATCAACTGCCTAAAATAAGACAATTTATTGAACACAGAGAACAAAATGCAAAAAAAATTTCTCAGAAAATTAACAGCTAAAAAACATGAGTCAGAAGTCAGTAGAAGTCAACAGCACGTAAATTAACCAGCGAAAGGCAACAAATTTTTACAAGAAAACTGGACAAAAACCACAATTAACGGTAAAAAGATACTATAATTTTCCGGCAAAAGTTTAAGGAACATATATAAAATAATTTAAAACAACCAAAACTAGAGAAACGGCTCTCAGCATTATTGATACCAACAAAAAATGGAAATGGATACAGTTAATTTTAATGTTCACAGACATCTTGTATTACTAATTCCGCTAATCTTTAAAGATAATAGAAGATTATACTTCTACAAATACATCCCTAACGATTTTACATAGAATATTGGGTAAATTTACATATAATCAAATTTCATATTAGTGTTACATAACACAAAGAAACTTTGTCGTTATAGAAGGAATTATTTTTTATTTATGTCAATCACAATTAAAATATACAAAACTCTATTTACCTACATTAGTAAAAAAACATTTTCAAAAGTAACATATTTTACGTTTTCAAAATAATATCTCAAAATTATAATTTTCTTTTTAATTTTGTGAAACATGAATTATAAAAATATTACTGAGCTTCACAGATGAAATAAATTACGACAAATAAAATTGCCTAGAGATACTCAACTATATTTTATATTCACACAAAGAAAAGTTTAGATTATCCTTATACACATAATTTAATATTCGTATAATTTTATATAGTGGCAATATCTAAAATTTATTAAAAACCTTTCCTGCATGCAACACGTCATGAAACTAACTATGTTTTTAGATTTTTTATAGTGGTTCCATCTGTTTACTTTGCAGGTACCAGGATCCTAAAATTCTAATTTTGCGACGTGATCATAGAATAATTACGGTTTTTAACTTACTTTACAAAATGCAAATTGACATTACATATTTTTCCTTCTAATTAAAAAATATACGAAAAAATAAATTATTTAAATTTACTATTCAATGGGAAAAGGGAAAAATTAAAGTGGCATTTATGATGCGATACAAACCATAAATATTCCGTTGATATTTTATTCCTCATTTAATAAAGTTGTGTGCATATAAATTTATATTTCAGAATTTTCGTTCAGGAATTAACACAGTTATTGTTATTATTTCTGGATTTAAAATGTATTGGTAAAAGAGTAAATTTTTTTAAGTCTGTAATGTTTAAATACTATTTTTGTAATCAAATTTCTGGTTGTTTCGAAAAAATTATACATTTCAATAGAAAATATCGCAAAAAATTCATTCCAAAAAGTAGGCATCAAACACATGTAAATTTACGTTATTTTGGATTAGGTTGGCACTAGAGCCGGCCAAGACAATGCATTTACTCTTTCTCAATAAGTTATGGTTAAAAAATTAAGAAAGTTTGTAAAGATAATGCTATATGAAATTGTGAGATAGGAAAATATTACCTTTAACACAAGGAAAGCAAAAGTTGCCTTAAATATTATTTTCAAAATATACTGTTTATGTAGGATAGTTATCTTGTTAGCTCCTAATAATTGTTAGTGAAAAAATTTAATTATATTTGAGCGAGTTTGGTTTACTAGTGGCGGGACTACTCCACGCAAACTTTATCTGAACAACAATTGTTTATGGTTATGTTTACAATTGGTTATGAAATGTTTAGGGATATGAGGGTACGGCGTTTCAGTGACTTGATTGGTCTCTGCAGGTATATTTGATCTTTAGCATTTTTATTTTACTTATGCTCTGTTGANGGCGTTTCAGTGACTTGATTGGTCTCTGCAGGTATATTTGATCTTTAGCATTTTTATTTTACTTATGCTCTGTTGAACAGGAATTAGTATTTCTGAACAATAAATACAAAAAGATTCAGCCCTTTTTTCTTGCAGTTTGTTGTAAACTGGACGTCATCAAGAGCGTGTGTAATAATTGTAAGCCACTTTGAAAAGTGAACAAATAAGATTAACTTTAAATTAAGATTAAAAACATTCCAACTCCCTTAACGTGTCTTGTAACAGANGAAAAGTGAACAAATAAGATTAACTTTAAATTAAGATTAAAAACATTCCAACTCCCTTAACGTGTCTTGTAACAGAACTATGATATGCATTCAAACAAACGTAGGGCAAGAATTTAGTTAGGGATTAATCGCTGAATGTCTCTCCAGCCGGCACAACTGCCGACGCCACGGCAAACGAAGTAAGACGCTAGGTGGCTCGGTGAGCTGCTGCAGCCGGAGGGAAGTGTTGCCAACTGCGCAAACTGATTTACTCTCGGGCGCGGATTGGGCGGCGATGAGAGCGCGCGGACGGAAATTGAATTTCCGCCGCGGACTTGAGAGGGGCGGGGGAAGGCTGTTTAATTGATTCTTAGCTGCTCCGGCGTTAATTACGGAACTATGTGCACGGAGCGCGGATGGGGGGGGAGGGATATTTGTATGTGTGTGTGTTGGCAACGTTGGGGGTTCGGCAGCGCCAATGCTTAATNGGGGGGAGGGATATTTGTATGTGTGTGTGTTGGCAACGTTGGGGGTTCGGCAGCGCCAATGCTTAATCAGACAGACTAAGTGGGAAGGAAGGTGGCTTTTGCTACACCCTGCCCGCTTCCCTTCTGGAAACCCAGAACCAAGTTCATCTCAGTGGGAATTACACGTCTCCGCGGAGTTGGCGGATCGCAAGGGTTCTGGAACACTTCTTCTTCCTTTCCGCTCCCCTCTTCCTCAAGACGACCCGTAGCCACACCCACACTCTCCTGGAGAGTAATCAGATTGCGAGCGGGCGGGCTCCTGTTCCTGTCTCCCGGATGCTGAGAATCTGGTCGCAGCAGGTGCGTGCGCCAACATCTGCCGTTTCCATCCCCGCCTCCTTCCCTTCCACGAGAGTATTGTTACCCCGCTTACACGCGCACAGGTACTCTCGCACACTCCTCGCTGCCGCGAGAACAGCTGACGTGTGGTACAAGCAGTCTAGCTCCGTGCACTGGGATGCTAGTACAACACCGAGTAAGTCATGCTTGTAATCGCGGTTCGTGGGAAATTCAGCACTTTCGAAATCAAAGTTCGGAATATGCCACTGCCCCTAACCTCCATGCATTTAAGTTGGCGCACTGGCTGGTGTGTGCCTGGTCAAGTTTATAACGATTGAGGTGAAATATTTCCACATTTTAAAAATGAATTATAAATGTTAGATAAATATATGTACATTATAAAATATTTACTTTTGCTTTCGGGTAATATTTAATGATTGTAAGCATAAGAATTAGACAAATCATAAATTATTTGCTTTTCAAAAAATTGTACAGTTTGACTTCACCGACGCACGAATAAAGTCATCAGGCAGATGGCAATGCTGATTGTACATATTGCGGAAGAACACACAATGCGAGTACAATTAGATATTAGGCTGGGCTTTCAAAAGTGCTCAGTTTAGCGTGAAAAGACTTTAGTAAGCATTTATAGACAAAAATTACTTCATTGTGGTACGATTTATATACCGCTGTCATTCTCCCATCCCTGACTGTAGTATTAGTTTAGCACAATAAAAGAAAATTCAGATATTTTCATTGTACGACCTCACAATACTAGTTTAATAAATGAAAAAAGGTATTTATTGGAGTATAAACTATTTTTTGGTGACAACAAGCATCTGTTGTATGAAAGTGCCACTTTTAAGTTATATCCCCAGAAACAATCACCCGATTACGACCAACTGTCGTGAACAAATATTACTACGTTAAACCATGTGAACTAATGTTTTTTTTAAGTTATTCAGGCACATACACTGAACTGACAGCAATGCAAATATTTTATTTAATCGCACATGTTCCTTTAACCTTATTCTTAAAATAGGGCCTACTTTATTAATTCACACAGATAGGACATACATGCACAGAGATAAATATGTTAATTAGCTATATAAGTAACTTTTTGTTTTCTGTACATAACTTGTTGTACAGACATGTGATTCATCGGCGTTTGTAGGCAGAGATTCCCACGTTGAAGAGAAACAGACCATCGACTCGCATAAGTGTTTAAAAATGCGATAATTTATTACAACAGAAGTAATGAAAGTAATTGATAGTTTTGTGATAGTGTGGGCAGGACTTAGCACGATAGCCCTTCCTGAACACAAAATCACTCATGAAAGTCTAACGGGCAGCAGATTTTGGAAATCACGACACTATTGCCCAAGTCTGGCGTCAGTACATAGAGAAGAAGTCTACTTTTGTACCAACAGTTTTAATGTCATTATAAGAGAAATTTCTTTCTTATATGCGTGCCACAAGTAATTTATTTTGCTAGTAATATAATATACTGTTAATATATTAATCTAAAGCAAAATCATGTTCCTTTGTAACGTTACCTCCTTCCAGCACTGTCAGTATAAAATGGGTGTTTATGTTGCGGCCAAAAAAATTTAGTGTTGAATTGATGTTAACATCTGTGTTTAAAATTATCTTGTATTAAAACAAATTTCCTATCTAAAAAATATTTAATACAATTATTTTGTCTTAAAAACAAATATTACCAGTGAATGAAAAAAATTACCACTGGGTGCATGAGTGAACCCGCGCCTTGAGATCTTGGCATCTTGTATTTTACTAAACCTAATTTACTACCAAATTCTCAATTGAAACATTTCTAAACATGTTTCCTATCGTGGGTGTTCAGAACAATATAAAGAAAAACTGCAATTCTCTTTCGTTACGTGGAAATACTTTATGCTCTGGAAATATATGCATATTTGCCACACGTAATCTGATTTGCAGGGTTTGAGAGCTGGTCTATATGTAAATATAGCGGTTCCATTTTACGAGGTTTCAGTATTTCACTAGTAACCGCCATTTTACAACGTCAAGTTAGTGTAAATATGTGTTGGCGGAACGTTGCTTTGATGTCGAAATAACACACATATTTGGTTCTTCCGGTTATTTTTAGCATAATACAATATTTGGTTGCGGAAATATTATGTAGATGCTTTATTATAACATAAACACTTGAACATAATATACATGCATTATAGTAATATCATATTTTGTAATTTGTAAACATTTTTATCTTTGCCACAATATTATTAATTTTACTACAAAATAAGTGTTTATATAAATGCCTTGGTTGCAATTTTTTTGTGTTGCAACAACCTTTTCCTTTTTTCTGTGCGATTACAGCAGAACCTCCCTCGGTCGGACAACAGACGAAGGCGCGGTGGGGCGATGGCGCGCGAATATACGACAGCGTGACAGTTGGAGAGGCGTCAGTTCACGTCACGACGCTGACCAGTGAAGGTGCTCCAGAGGAGGACCCAAAGACGTCGACGTACCGGTCGCCACAGTCCGCTAAGTTGATCAGCCTTCGGTAACGTGCGATGTGCGTGAAACCGCTCGAAAAAAATAACAGCAAAGTACGGGATATCTAATGTTATTAACTTAATCCACTTAGCTTCTGCGAAGTTGTTATGAGAATTTTTGTAATTATTGTGGGCACTGAAACGTAACTGCATAGTAACTAAATGTAAAAACAATAAAAAATATATTGAAATTTTTGAACTGAGTAATTTTGTACCATCGGCTACAGTCCACGACTATTTATAAATTCAAACAAAACAATTAATATGATTTTTAAGACCTACTTAAATTATACTTTTAAGACTATTCCGCCTCATGCAAACAACATCTAGAAAATTACACCAACGGGACACCGCATCGCATTTGTGAGAAACTTTATTTAATAATGTTTTGCATTAGAGATATTTATTACAAGGTATTACCAGCACACCTATTTTCTCCACGGTTTATTAATTTTAATTATTAATGAAATGTTATACTTTATATATAATAACATGCAAGTAAAAATGAAATTCAACAATAATAACGGTAACCGAAGTATAAAACGCTTGTGATAAATATTTAGGAAACAACCATAAACGTCATAAATTGGGTGAGATTTCAAAGATTTGATTCAAAAAGCGTGAAAAAAACCGCGAATAGACTATATCTTATGCAGATTTCGTGGCTGAAGGACATAATGCCTTCAATACATAGAAACAACCTAAGTGTCTAGACACATCCTAACATTTAAAAAAGAGATTCCAAACAGATATTCCGAACCTAAGGGACTCCTGTGGCCATGTTAGGGGTTTCACGGAATTGCACAAATTATTTTCAAACAATTGTCCTAAAAGGGCACTTGAATTTCGCGAAAAGTGTCCCTGAGTAGTTGTATACCAGTTAACTCAGGTTCTTTTTAGCAATTGAATAGATGTAAGTGTTATGCATCAGAGGTGCCTGCCCACGTTCTACAGACATTCAGCACTGGTGTTACCAGTACACTCCAATGCTAACACATTTTCTCGCAAATACACGCTGCAAATAACGGAAGGAAAACCGCAAGTGCATGTAGGATATTGAAACATTGTTGATGTGGAATTGTTTTCCCGGAAATCAGGTTCCCTAAACATAACTATATTTTACTATCCATTCTGTCACAGACAATAGAAAATATATATATATATATTAGAAATTATGAGCTGGAGGTGAATAGACCAGGGGGCGATTTCAAGTGCTCCTCACATAAATGTGTAATGAGACCGTAAGATATAGAAAAGAGGGCATGCAAAGGATATCCCCGAGAAAACCATCCGCTGAAAGGCAAGGTCCATCACATTTCTGACATGCATGACTCCACCCTGGAATTGAACCACTGAAGATCCAGTTTGTGCTTGATCACCCACCAATCGGCGCACAACGGTGCAACAGGTGGGACAGAAATAAATATTATACACCGTGGTAGAACTAATCGGACATCCTGTACTTTCACGTAAGTTGTCGCTTCCGTAATTCCTTCGGTTCTGTGGCTGCGCCACTGAGTATCCTTCGGGAACTCCGGGAGCCTCGGGCGATTAATCATCCCGAGGCAGTTGGGCTGCTGTTGCGCGCGCATTCCTCCCGCCCACCTGTCAAGCCAGGGAGCATTAATTGCAAGCTGCATCGCCCAAGTTCCTTCGCTCCTGGCAACTACCGGGACCCTGTCGGCTGCCGCGTTCATTTGGTACTGAGCTGTGCAGGCCGCGAGGTGAGACCACCACTAGTGCAGGAGAGAGTGCCACCTGGCCAGGACGTATTTTGCAGAGTAACCCGGGAGCACCAAGGACCGCACACTTACGTGCGTTGCATTCCTTGTCACGGGGGACACCCGATTTTCACGGAAAGATCTCCATGCAGGCTGGCTCTCCTTAGGCGACATGAACACTTTCAGTTTTTTAACACTTTCATTACATTACCAGTACGGCCAGTGCAGGACTTCCACCTAGACAAACAAGTCACATGCCTATGGAGCTAGCCTCGGTGGGGGGGGGG
>NQII01003765.1:62991-124602 GCA_002778355.1 Clitarchus hookeri | reverse complement strand
GGGGGGGGGGGGGGGTGTCCTGGCCAGAGGACAAACAGCTTAATTTATTTTATTTAGTAAGAAGATCAAATAGGAAAGTAAAAATATACAACAGTAATTAAATTAATAGAGGACACAGGGCAAGTCGGCGCTATTTATTATTACAGAAGCCAAATGAAATATAAAATAAAATGGGTTATTTTGTTAAATTACCAAAAAAAGGGGCCCGGACTCTGTAATAGCCTAGGGGCAGCGGGTATCTAAGTCCGGCCCTGAGTTCAGAAAATGGGCAATTAAATATGGTCTACTTACCTACTTAAGTTAATACTCTAGTTTCGTATGCATAGAGTACGTACATGCATATTTTGTTCTTCAGCACATACCGTTCGGCCGTATAAGATTGATCAGCTTTATAGTATGTGGCTGAGCATGAGGTACTTACACATACTAGACACAAGCATGGCTAGTGCTATTGGTGCATGTGGAATTTGGCCACGCCCTACAATGCTGTGCGTTGTTGATTCACGTGGTNAAGCATGGCTAGTGCTATTGGTGCATGTGGAATTTGGCCACGCCCTACAATGCTGTGCGTTGTTGATTCACGTGGTAGGTTCTGAGTGCGTAAGAAAAATTAAGACATGACGTAAGCAAAGTGGGGTTGCCAACGAAGTGTTCACCTCTTCATTGGCACATATAAACGTTTCGCATAGAACCTTTTGGAAATGACGATTGCTCTTCATAATTTCACCCAGTGTGGAAAGCTTTAATAATTATTTTAACGGCCTGGTTGATTTGCGGAAAGATATTTTGGTATTTAACCTGCAAGTAAGGATTAATCTACTCAGGTACTGAGTTTTATTGTCTTGTGCCCATGGGGGCCTATACTCGATAATACAGCTCGAGCACTCGTATTTCGAACAAATTCTAATAGCCATTTTCGTATACGAATCCTTCTAAGCGGAAACCGGTATGGTGCAGTTGCCAGAGCTCGCATACGAAATGTGCTTTCGATATATGAAGCCTTCGACTTTAAACAGGCGAATAATAGAATGGCCACCTCCACTGAAAAATATTAGTTTACGTGATAAACTAGGACATCATTACCGTTTATCGAAGTAAATAATAGGGCCTTATGAATGTTAAAACCGTCGAGATGAGTTCGTGTTCTGAAATACAGCTAAACAGAAACACTTTTCGTGGAAATCAGATGTCACTACTTATCATAAGCCTTTATGCGCAAGAGTCTAAACATGCCTTGTCCCTGTCCTTGTATGAATTGTGTGATAATTTAAGTGGTTACTGTCGTTTGATGGCCTAATAATACATACCATTATTTCTTCACCTACGCTGTAACGGGGTTTTGGTGCATAAAAAAGATTTTGAAAACGCTCGTTTCAGTAGTGTTCTCTTTCAGAAAAACACAGCAGAAATGGGAGTAGGAAACCGAAATTATAATTCCAATGTGAAACGTCTCGTAAGTCATTTTCATAACCATGTCACTACAAACACGTTTAAAAACTTTCTAAATAAAAAAATACTGTCCTCTTCTTGCCAATTGTTGGCCTCTGTATGCGGCATTTTTTAACAAATGAGATACTTAGCACCGTTTGAGTAAAGTGAAACGGGGTTGGAGTAGCGATAGAATACAATGAAAACCTACTGGTGAACTGCAAAGACCACCCCGTTTCCCAATACGTAAATTCAGGTTTTACTCCACCAGTGGGGTACGAGTGGTCTGACCACTACACAAAAGTGACCTATCTACTATAAAAAAACATTTTTTGCCACTTTTCTTCGACTCCCCCACCCCCGTAAGTAGTCACAAGTGCCCGTCTTACCCACCCACAGACAGTTAAAATTTACTAAATCGCTAACATTTTACATAATTTGCCAAAAATGTTTGTTGCTGCGTACTCCATATTTAAACTTGTAATGGTCTTTATTACATTACTTTACCCTTTACAAACGATTAGCAAATTATGAGATTTGGAATCCTGAAATCCTCACTTACCAAGCGAAATGAGGAAATATCTTTATATAAAACTGATAGCTTTATACAAAGAAAATCATAAGATTGTACATAGCGCACTGGAATATAGTCAAAGCATTTTTAAAAAATGATATATCAATATCTGTACTAATGGTAAACCCGAGACGACGAAAAATAATTATTAAGTTATACCGTTTTATAATGAGCAAAAAATTATAACTCTAAAATGGCATGAAATACTCCTAAGTAAATCACAATTCATTAATTTAAATTACAATAAGAATGAAAAAACTGCAGAATCTTATATAACGTAACTACGTATTTTTTCTCTGTGTCCAACAATAATGGTTCATAAATTGCAAAGTTTTCCCCCCATCATTTATTACACTGTTAGGCAGTAACGAGGTATGTTCATTAGTTATGACGATATGATAGTACATAACGAATGCCGAAAAATGTGCACCCACATTAATTCCTGCGTTAAAATATAAATTAAACTCTTTGTGACAAAATTACATCGTAAGAAATTTATTTGCACAGTCCGACCTCGTTTTACTACGGAGTAAAGCCGACGGTTTACAGCCGATTACTTCACATCTTGCACTTGGTAAGCAAAGGAGATGTGTAGTTAAAACTGTACATAATTACCCATATTAGGAAATAAATAGAGCAGCGTTTTAAATATCATGTATACATTTAATAAATTTTTAAAATCTATATAAAGTGACGAACGGGATGTGAACGCGAAACTACTTTTGTAGTAAAACAATTATTGTGCAGCCAGATAAACACTTGAACGGCATAAACAAACTATTGATTCTGCGCTTGTGGCAATCCTGTAAATCGAAAAAATTGAACTACTTACCTGCAGTAATACTGCCACAAGGCTACGAAAAGATATCTTTACGACTTACCTGTCTCATTATTTGGTATGATTCAACACTTTGATATCGGTACAATTCCACCGATATTCACTGCGTGGTGTTATGATNTAATTCAACACTTTGATATCGGTACAATTCCACCGACATTCACTGCGTGGTGTTATGATACAGTTAAGTGGACAAGCCTAGCGAACTGCAGCGACGCGTTGGTATCCAGGTCNCTACTTACCTGCAGTAATACTGCCACAAGGCTACGAAAAGATATCTTTACGACTTACCTGTCTCATTATTTGGTATGATTCAACACTTTGATATCGGTACAATTCCACCGACATTCACTGCGTGGTGTTATGATACAGTTAAGTGGACAAGCCTAGCGAACTGCAGCGACGCGTTGGTATCCAGGTCAGGCGAAGTATCCCAAACACATTACAGCAAAAATAGTTTATAAACCACATCAGCGAAGCGCCAGTGGAGCTCCCCTCCCGGCGGCACGGTATTTGGGACAAATACCCCGTCAGAAACTATATAATACGGCAACACTTTGCACGTGCGGTCTATCAGCCTGTCTGTATGTGGACCCACGCCGAGATGAAGCCATCAAGATGCAGCTTGGCGTGCCGCTCGTCGCTTTCCGACTCACCACTCAGCCTACGGCGATAGTATCACTCAGTTTAGTCATATCTTGTAATTGATTATAACCTCCTTCGCCATTAGCTTATAATTACTGTAACTCCTAAAAAGTGTATTAAATATCCGTTCTGTCTTCATAATTTACTTCAGTTCTTCCCTCATAATAGTATCAACCTTCCATAGTCCCTAGACACAAGTACAAAATATTANTTCATAATTTACTTCAGTTCTTCCCTCATAATAGTATCAACCTTCCATAGTCCCTAGACACAAGTACAAAATATTAGAAACTTAACAACGGCCATAAGTGATTCACTTATACTTAATACTTCAGCAACATAAGTAATGTTCCGGAACGCTTTTAAGCTGAGAAAAGCATATTATTTATAAATTTAACTTCATTTTACAGATTATTAAAGGGACGCTAATTTAATGCATAAGGTAATTATAATTTTAATTGACCACCAACATGAAATATTTTACTTCGTGACTAAATGGAAAATGCTTCGTATTTGCAGTGAACAGGAAAATATTTGCTTCAATGAAACACAGACCGTATTAAAGATGTTATACTTGAGGTGGGCAGCAAGTCGATATCTAGAAAGTAACNTTGCTTCAATGAAACACAGACCGTATTAAAGATGTTATACTTGAGGTGGGCAGCAAGTCGATATCTAGAAAGTAACGATAATGTAAAGCTGAATATCATTTAAGCAAAAAACTAAATCAAAATACCGTTAGCGCCAAACGTATTAAGAGTAGNTTGCTTCACTGAAACACAGACCGTATTAAAGATGTTATACTTGAGGTGGGCAGCAAGTCGATATCTAGAAAGTAACAATAATGTAAAGCTGAATATCATTTAAGCAAAAAACTAAATCAAAATACCGTTAGCGCCAAACGTATTAAGAGTAGNAATAATGTAAAGCTGAATATCATTTAAGCAAAAAACTAAATCAAAATACCGTTAGCGCCAAACGTATTAAGAGTAGCTCTTCTTTAAGAAAACATTTGTAATTGTTAATAAAACTATTATGCGCCGGAGAAGAAAGAAAGAGTTTAGAGTACGCTTGGAGGAAACACGCAATTTTCGCGAGTTAATGACTGCGTTTTCCGGAAGTATTTCTGCAAGCTGTCTTCTCGAGCGGAGAAGAAAATAAAATGTGTCTTGTAGCTGGAGTACAGCGAAAGCTCAGCGGTTCGCTTCTGCCACTCTCGTGCTGGCGAGCCATTCCGCGGAGGTATGCTGGAATTCCGGACCCTCAGGGTGGCGGTTGGTGCAATTTCCTCTCTGGATGCAATTTTTTATGTCCTTTCTCAGACTCCGTAGCTCCCTCGACTCTCTTCCAGCTCCTGCATTACAACATTCACAGCTTTCTCTACGGAGTTCTTGCTCTCACATGTTCTTGTTGTTGCGAAAAAAAAAAAAAAGGAAAAAAATAATCTACTAGGAAAAGAATTTTTCCCATTACCTCCTTGTGGGTGGAATTTCGAAATTTCAGAGTTTCAACATGGCCCGTATTCTCAGCAGTACTGTACTACTGAAGCGTCTATATCTTTAAAAGTAGACTTAAAGCTGTTTCCTTTTTATGACACCATACAAGAATAAATCGCACACAGTTCAATTGCTATTCTGAAGCTAAAATGACGGAATTAACTGGATGGAATGCACATTTGTCATTAAATTTTTTAAAATTCTAACACTGTCGGTTGATTGGTACTCGATATATGGCATACAAACCTCAATTTTTCATGTGACGGTCTTCATAAATGAAGGGCTAAACGCTTTTATATTAACACATGCGATTATTGTCATAGATAAAACATACAAAATTAAATTTAAATATGTTAGATAGTTTCGTTGATATAGTANCAAGAATAAATCGCACACAGTTCAATTGCTATTCTGAAGCTAAAATGACGGAATTAACTGGATGGAATGCACATTTCTCATTAAATTTTTTAAAATTCTAACACTGTCGGTTGATTGGTACTCGATATATGGCATACAAACCTCAATTTTTCATGTGACGGTCTTCATAAATGAAGGGCTAAACGCTTTTATATTAGNTTTTAAAATTCTAACACTGTCGGTTGATTGGTACTCGATATATGGCATACAAACCTCAATTTTTCATGTGACGGTCTTCATAAATGAAGGGCTAAACGCTTTTATATTAACACATGCGATTATTGTCATAGATAAAACATACAAAATTAAATTTAAATATGTTAGATAGTTTCGTTGATATAGTACACTGTACTAAAAAGTTTGTAAATGCACCATACAGAAAAAGGGAGTCTTTCATACTTAAAAGATATAATTTAATATAGCCTGCCACAATACATCTTCTTCGCAAAATTTGAAAGAAACCGTTAATAGTTTTCCGAGATACAGCATAAAACCTATATTATTTCATGTGGGAGCCATCTTACTAAATTATGGAAAAATTTGGTTTTTCATAGACAATTTCGATAGATATAAGTGATACTATATGCATACAAAGTGAAGTTGAAATTAGTTTTGAAGTTTCGTAGATAAAAAATTCGGAGCTATAATGTTTATACGGCCGACATTTTGGAAATATGTGTATCTGACCCTCTCAAGAATGATCAGTTTATATAACCTGTCATAGTGATAAGTAAAAAACCAAAATTAGTATAAATCGGTTGTTTTTTCGGAGATCACATAATTTAAATTTTTCTAGTGATTTTTTTTTACAAAATTTCAACTTTACTTTTTATGCTGGCAGTATCAGATATATCCATCGAAGTTGTCTATGCAATGCCTCACTTTTCCGACATTTAGTAAGATAGCCCCGCAGAAATAATGTAGTTGTTATGCCATGTCTCGGGAAGCAAAACACCGATTTCCTTCAAATTTGGCGAAGAAGTTGTACTGTGGTAGGCTTTATTAAATTATGGATTTTAAGTATGTAAGTTTCTTATTTACTGAATGGTGCATACGCAAACATTTTATCTTAGTGTGCTATATCTGCGAAAATATGTAACATATTAAAATATATATTTCTATATTGTATCTATGGAAATAATCGAATGTGCTAATATATAAACTTTTTCCCCTTTATTTATAAAGATCGTCTCATGACCAATGGAGATTTTAAACTTTATCTCAAGGATCAATCAACCGATTCATATAGAAATTTCACGCAAGTATTTTTACGTTTGGGTATGTAAATAACAATGTGTTTTGTGAGACAAGCATGTTGTAATGGCGTTTGTATAATACATTTAGATTAATTTATTGTATCTGCGTAACGTTTCAACATAATTCATTTGAATTTTTTATGATTACGATTTTAATNAATTTAGATTAATTTATTGTATCTGCGTAACGTTTCAACATAATTCATTTGAATTTTTTATGATTACGATTTTAATTAGAAGCATAATTAATGCATACAGAGATTTTATTTTGCAGTATTTTTTGCAAAGTGGTGTAATGTAAGTGACATTAATATTTTGCGAATTTTTCCGGAATAATTCAACTAATTTATACAGAATTAAGTACATGTAAAGTTGCGTTATTTAAATGGGGTCTGTCACTAATTTTTCAAATTGGCGGCCATATATATATTTTGATATTATTGACTATTTAAAAATTTAACCAAATACAACCAAACTTTTTATACTGACAGTAACAATTAGACGCATACTACAAAGAACATTTTTAGGTAGTTTTGTAAGATAACACCGATTAAGAAAACAAGGTTTCAATGCTTTATCTCGGCTATCAAACAACCTATTTCCATCAAATTTTTCACACTTGTAGCGTTATTGTAGGCCATGTAAACTTATGTGGTATCGGTGACTCAAACAACTTATTTTCAACTGATGGCCGTGTAAATATTTCAGGTTAGTGAACCCTATCATTCCAAACATTAGACTGATTACATCTGAAGTTGATGCTCCAAATTATACTTTTGTGATGGAGTCGACAGCGAGTTAGCTTAATTTTACGATTATATCTGAAATACAATTCCCAGTTATGTCACTCGTGTATTTTAATTGTCTTGATTCTGTTTCACATGTCTCTATTTTCACCTCTAAAATTATATTGCTCTCAAAGAGACGTCACCGCCTGCCTACCATCTATATTTATAAGCATTTCACAAAAATTTGTTCGCACTCATGTAGAGGAAAGTTGGCTCATTTGTTATCATTAACTTCTTGTTATTTATACCAATTATTAATTAATGATTATAATGTATAAATAACATGTATGTTAAAGTTCAAATTAAGCAACAACCAGTTACTTTTATTTAACAAGAGTTCCAAACGCTTGTGATACATGTTATGTTTAGGGAACAACCAAGCACGACATACATTAGTTGATTTTTCATAGCTTTGATTCAAAAGTATGAAGAAACCGGAAGTAGTCTATACAGGAACTACTCGTATAAAGAAGAATTAAAAACGGGTGGCTATTTACCGGTATAAACATAATCGCGTAATCTGTTGTTCCTTGAGTTTAGTTAATATAATTTAATACCTAAAGTATACCTCTAAGTATATTAATAAACCAGTTTTATTTTGAATCAATGATTAATAATATTCGGGGAAGTAACTTTAAAATTNACCTCTAAGTATATTAATAAACCAGTTTTATTTTGAATCAATGATTAATAATATTCGGGGAAGTAACTTTAAAATTTTAATATATTTTAAGGGATTATTGATCTTGTATTGTATCGTAATAATTTCGTAATAATTTCCAAAGCAATAAACTGATGATGCAGAATATGATGTTCGTATTTGTTTCAGATACTATGTGAAACAGCAAGCAGGGAAGAGCACATAGTTGCACATCGTCACGTACAAGCATCGTCCCATACTTCGCTACACAGCTATGATTAGGCAGAAGCGGGCCACAGTCGTTTATCACAAGCCGCGCAATTTCATTACCAGCTACATTGCAGACGGTTGTTAAAACACCACTAATTGCCTGCCCAGCATGTCTCTGTTGAAAATGAAAACTCACGCCAGCCGTAGCTCGATGAGAACACATTGCGAATGTTGTCACATGTAATACGTGAGGGGGTAAAAAAAAATAATACTGCAGAAGAGTAGAGAATAACAGAACTATGACACTAATTTTTCACACCAGCACATGATTATTTTTTGCGAGAACAGAATAAAATTACCCATTACCTTTAGAGTGTGCTGGAAAATGGGGTTTAAAAAACACGTCTTGATTAATCTCTTCTGCTAATAAAAATTTTTCCTCTGACTGCGTGCTGTAACGTTACGAATTTTTGACGAAGTAGGACGTAACAGCGAATCGAGCATATTTGTCGGTGTGAATGAGTTATCTCCAAGTTAGTATAATATTATAATGGTTCTCGTTAAAGCGGCAAGTAACATGATTAAATATTATTTTTAACGCACGTCATTGCAGAAGGGTGCTGGCCAACTCTATAAAATATTTTTTCCTCCAAGTGTCTGTAGCTATTCCTCATTCTCTGTACGTGGCTGCACAAGTGAGTAGATTTCAAGTAACAAATACGTTACATCTATTGTCGTAGGAAGCCTGGTGTGTTTTTTTTGTCTCGTCTTCTTTGTTTTGTTAGTATTTGTATTCGTCTTCTGTCCTCGGCTTTCTCTTGTTTTCTCACCCATTCTGGGATTTTTGCCTCGTATGCCGATTTTATTCCTTCTGTAGAATTCCCTTTGCCCCATTTTCGTATAAGTATATACACGGAAAATGTTATTTATTTATAGTTACATTCTTTGTATATGAATTCTTTATAATATTGTCCGTTTTCTGCGACGTATAAAGAGCATTTGAATTACGTATTTTGGGAGTAGTAGTTTAATATTCATAGTCATTTGAGCAGCAGTTTGGAAACCAAGGTGCTCATGAAATCTCTAATCGTTTTAAACTTGCTTGTGTGTGACGATATGTCGTAAACATAAAAACCTCTTCCCTTACAAGAATCAAGTAGCGCCTTGCAATGCGGTAGATTGTTCGACCAAAACGATTTTCAGTCCCTCGTTCCAGACGNAACCCACCCTGGTTCCCCGATACAGCTCATGGCCGAGTCCATCAATTTTCTGGCTTGTCCGGACTAGTCCATCCTGTATATTATACGGTGATTTTCGACATTCTAAAATATCTTATATATATATGATATGTAAATAGTAACTTATCTAAATCACGAACATGTTTGTGTTGTTTCTGCCAAGTGGATCCCCTCTTAGGCAAATGTCGAATAACAGCCGTTACGTATAAATTAAGTGTGAAACTATGTGCATGAAATAAATGGTTTTGTTAGTTCAATTATAGCTTCCTGTAGAAGATCCATTATAGCCACTAAAATTAAGAAAATCACATATAAAATTTATTTTCTTACTGCTGTTTGATACTATGCGCGGATATAAAAATGTATTCTATCATTAAAGTAGAGGAGCAGAGACCTGTTAAGTTCTATCTGCTATATTTAAAGTATGCAGTTTTTAAGACATCCAATGACTGTTCGTTACTCCCGAATCTTACCGCAAATGGGTTGTAGACTACATTCTAAGTAACTATTCGTAAATTTACTACATAAATTTATAAGGTTAATGAGAAAACGCGAAACGCACAATTTTCCCCTTATAGCATAGCGCACCTACGTTTGCTTACGAAATATTCAAATGCGTAGGGAAAATTCCACCTATGTAAATTTGTATCGTTGCGATACTCAAAGTTCATATATTTCCAGCATGATGTGTGGCAATATTTTCATAAAATGTGTAGGTCAAACCACCGTAACAATAGAGGAGGTTTACCCTAAACTGTTGTGCAGTGATAATATAAGCACTAGGTGCGCAGTTAGGAAGTTGCAAGTCCAAGCTTGGGACAGCTGTTGTGCCTTTAGGACTGTCAAAACAACGAAGCTATTACTAAAGTAAGCAGCGTTATTTTAATAGTTCTGAAACCGCTGTAACAGAGAAAAAGAGCTTTAGTACGTATCATTAGCAACTATAGTGAAACAAGTTGGGCAATGTGTTCTTGTAACACTTCAAGTTTAATAATACATATTTACAGATAATCGTTATATGAAAAGTACTTTTGTATCTCCATGTTTTGACAAACTTGAAGTCTGCAGCACTTGCTCGTTAAAACTCAAAGGAAATTTTACGTTCCACTTTAAAAGTTGTTAAATTTGCTTTGTACTTTTCAGTGTTGCAAAAATTATCTTAAAAATTAATTTTCAAAAATGTTTGTGTAAAAGTGTGACTATTTTTACTTTTTATTAAAACCAAACTATGTTCTACAATTAAGTAAAATGATTTTTAACATAAAACTATGGACACGTTACAAACATTACGCCACTATATGATCACACTTGTAATACTGACATCTTATGGCAGTTCGCATTATAACGTTTGAGTATGTGAGCAGATACGCAATTTAGTTCACATCTTCTTTAATCTATGGTATGTGATTTACGAAAATTCAGAGCAATCCTTCAGTCCTCTTCAGTACTTGTATGGGTTTTCAAGACTTAGATGTTAAGAGACGCCCAAATCTGTTCACTCATTCGCTGCTTGTACGCACAACACCTCAAGGTAGTCAAGCCAGTCACTGTTCACACGGGATGAGATTTCCTCTGTTATTGTTTTGCCTTTTGGTTGAAAATTCATTTTACGNTTGAAAATTAATTTTACGATCATCGCTGTTCTTTCGTGAATTCGTAGCGCACATCATTAATAAACGCGGTACTACAAACTGAACGCAAAAAATATTTTTAGGATGCTTTGTTATTTTCAGTATAACATTTCAAATTTTAGGATATTTCCTTAATATTTCTGAAACATTTCTCAATTGCAATAAATTTTTTAATTCGGCCAATGGAATTTGTGTTACGGTTAGCACATTAAATTTAATATTGTAACATTTTAACCATCGTAGTCTCGTATGTTGAGGCCGTACGGTTTTGACAGGTCTGTTTGACTGGGATTCGGGCAGTTAGCATAACCTTTCTATATCCTTGAGTACACATGTTTATAGAAGACATTAAGCTGTAGTAGGTGTTTTGATTAATTGAAGCCAGCTCCTTAACAAGGCAGTCGCTCTGGTTTACCAGTGGCGTCATCGTGCGGCAAACCAAAATAAGTTATGGGAGCATTCGTTTATTCTGTTCTCTTCCCTCTTGATAAAGACTGTTCACGGTTCACGGTCAATTGAGCACTCAATTTTTAAACACATTTATTTTTGTAAATTTGGAACGAAATGTTTCCTTTTAATTCAGTTTTACAGCATCATTTTTAAAACACGATTTGGGCGTTTTTTTTAACGTCTATTCTTGTGTGTAGAAGTAATTTTATTCCCTAAAGAGTTTCTAACTCTATACAAATGGGAAAATTAGAAATAAAAAGGTATTTATTTTAGAAAAATTGCAATTATCCCATCTTTTGACATGAAAAACCTGTAAAAAAAATTTACACATGCAACACCCGTACTACCTAGTAGCAAAAAATTGTATTTGCTAAACTATTATCTATTAACTTTGAACTACCCAACCTGAATAAAAATAAACTTATTACACGTAACTTGGCACGTTAAAAACGTGGCGAAAGTCTCTTTAATCTAGAGACACGCGTGGCTCAACACGACGAGAAAGTTTGGTTAGAAGACGGCACAAATCCTGTAAAGATGGATGTTGAATAGTTATAAGTTCGTTGTTATTGATTATGATATTATTTTTAACGTGCTTTAAAAAATGTTGGATTATACACCTGGTAGATTAGTCTGCTGGCCAATCTAACCACACTTATTGAAATTAATATCACGTTGTTGCCCTGATATTAATAATACGTATATTGAACAATCACACTGCAACAGGCCTGACCTTCACTGCAAGTGTCAACGGGCCCAAGTCTATATCTATCATCAAACTGAACCACGGCAATCATAAATATCCTGTAAGCACGTGTTGCTCGCATGCGCAACAAGGGAAAACTAGTCATTGCGCATGCGCAGATCACTTCAGCCGTCAGACGATCTGCTAGCGACGAAGGTGTAGTGGTTGCCATCAGAACGTCTTACCGTGTGCTGAGGGACATTCTCTTGTGCCTTTGTCTGAGCGCATCAGCCATAAAAGATTTAACGAGCCTCACATCATCAGAAACCTTAAGGGCTCTGCTTGCCAATCATGCAGCTACGAAGTTTAAATGGGTAATCAATGTTAAAGAAATTCCTCCCCAATGTATTAGTTTTGAAGAAAACTGTTTCAAAGAATTCGTGTATATATATATATATCTATATATATATAAATATAATATTTTTTAAGGAATACTGGAACATTAAGAAACATTGCAATTTTTTTTCAATACTATTTATAATTTTTAATTTATGGAAAATAAAATTAAACCAAAAATTTGCAATATTTCTTAATGTTCCAGTATTCCTTAAGAAATAGAACACTTTTTGTGTAAAACGGTTGTATGTTAAACTGATAAGTTGATAATGAATTCCTGTAACATTGATTACACATTTAAACTCTGTGGCTGCAGTCTTGTTATGCTGCGCCCTTGAAGCAATACTGTCGCGTCGTTGTAGTGTCCTCTTCTGGGTGAATGCAACCTAATGGTTTCTATTCCTTTGTGTCATTCTTAGTATCCGGTGTTTATAGTGTATTTACTCTATTGGGCGGCGTTCCAAAAGCGTTAAACTAGGAGCACATATTACTCTTTTACTGTCCAGAAACATGCTGAGTTTACTTTCATTCGTTCTTACTGGCGACCGATTGNAATTTATGGAAAATAAAATTAAACCAAAAATTTGCAATGTTTCTTAATGTTCCAGTATTCCTTAAGAAATAGAACACTTTTTGTGTGAAACGGTTGTATGTTAAACTGATACGTTGATAATGAATTCCTGTAACATTGATTACACATTTAAACTCTGTGGCTGCAGTCTTGTTATGCTGCGCCCTTGAAGCAATACTGTCGCGTCGTTGTAGTGTCCTCTTCTGTGTGAATGCAACCTAATGGTTTCTATTCCTCTGTGTCATTCTTAGTATCCGGTGTTTATAGTGTATTTACTCTATTGGGCGGCGTTCCAAAAGCGTTAAACTGGGAGCACATATTACTCTTTTACTGTCCAGAAACATGCTGAGTTTACTTTCATTCGTTCTTACTGGCGACCGATTGTTACAGAGAAATTACTTTGGGCACCATTTGTACAACTGTGAGCTTGGTAAATAACTAAGGGCGTACTGAAACTTTACCGCCAAATCTGAAGCGAATGGAAAACAAAATAGTAAGCTAATGACGGACGAGGTACGGATTCCAAAACACTGTAAAAACCTATAGGTTGATAAAAAACATTATTTTTATTTTATGGGTGGTTCTTTGTATTAGGCTACATCTTTATAAATATACACATTTTTGGTGGTTTTGTATGTCATGGAGATAAACAACATCTATAAAGGATTTGAANCGATAGGTTGATAAAAAACATTATTTTTATTTTATGGGTGGTTCTTTGTATTACATCTTTATAAATATACACATTTTTGGTGGTTTTGTATGTCATGGAGATAAACAACATCTATAAAGGATTTGAATATGTATCACCATATATTGACAAAAATTGATGCAGGAACTTATTAAATAATTTAATTGTGCAAANAATATGTATCACCATATATTGACAAAAATTGATGCAGGAACTTATTAAATAATTTAATTGTGCAAATATTATTACGAATACTTAGTGTTTCGATTGTATGTACGTCAAGATAAATGATTTTTAATTTATGCTTGTTCCAGACCAATTTTTCCTATGCCTTTTCCCAAATTTTACCCCCCCATTACTTAGCTCCATTCCCGCAGTAACGTTTCAGAAAACGACCCGGTCTGATCGCATTTATCGGCGTGGGTGTGAATCGAGCTCTAGGCAGCCTCGCAGGACAACACTGTACTGCGGTAATGCATACGAGTAAGGGGAAGCCGATCTACTAGGGGCAGCAGGCTGCATCGCTGGGACGGAAAACTAGAGGTCCCTGAGCATGTTTCCCTCGCTCCACTCTACTCCGCCTCCCCCAGCCAGCAGTGGCCTAGGGGTTAAGCGGTGTCTCCGTGAAGTTTGTCGCCCGTGGGTGGTGGAGGAGTAGGAGGAGGGGTAGATGTGGCTCCAGGGACCGGCCTCTGGAAGGGAACGGCTGGCTTCCAGGGCCGAGAGCTCTCTCCAGCGACCAGGGACTTTGCAGATGTCCCCCCACCCCGTCAACCCTCCGTGACTTGGCGCCTGGACCTCGTCCAGGGGTGTGGCTGACGCCGCTAACCGCGAAGCAAACGCGGACATGGTTCAATGCCGGTAAATTGTTTTACGGGCATCCCAGCTGTGGAAGGTAATACTAAACGCTTTCCTAATATTCGTAGGTACCAAAAAAATTGTACCGCTAGGCCTAGATGCGCGAGAGCCTCTTCGTGCAAGCAGAACACTGAACTGATGCATAGTNCCAAAAAAATTGTACCGCTAGGCCTAGATGCGCGAGAGCCTCTTCGTGCAAGCAGAACACTGAACTGATGCATAGTATCTCGTCAGTAACTTATTTGAGTGAGATATTCAGGAGAGTTTATTCAATGTGATCTTTGTGTATCTTCTCAAATAATTCTTTCGAGACTATTCACCAAAATTATTTCTGTAATATTGCAAATAAAGAATATTTTTAAAAAACATTGCTGTGTATTGGGTAAACCAAATGTTACATTTTTTCAACCAAGTAGAGTAGAAATATATTTTATTGCAGACTAGGATATAAATAAACGATTTTGGTTGTTCAGTGAACAGCAGAAACAACGTCATGTAAATACTGTTACAATATTTTACTTTTAATGCTACAGGAATTACTCAAACAATTTCTTTGCCAAGAAATTTTTGTAAAAATTGTTATTTTTATTCTGTATCATACACCCTGGAGAATAAAGAAATGTAACCCCTGTACTTCGCTTTATTCTACTACTTTCAAAAGTTGACCAACATCCTTTAACTTACAAATGTAAAGGATACTCAATTTAAGATTATTTTTTCACTCTAAAAAAAAAAAGAAGATAAAGAAAAAGAGATCTTGAAAAGATTCTTATATACCATTCGAAAGCAGACGTCAACTCCAGAATATTCAACAGTTTGTGAATAAAATACATTTAGCTGTAGCTCTGCTGTCATTTCGGTCGCGTAGGTAGAAGGCAGCTGTACGAAATGTGATTTAAGTACTTTACGGATATAACCGACATTGTTATAGAGTAATTTAATGTATCGTAAAATAACGTTTTCAGATTTACGTATCTGTGAAAATA
The DNA here is from genome assembly GCA_002778355.1 of Clitarchus hookeri. Taxonomy (NCBI): domain Eukaryota; kingdom Metazoa; phylum Arthropoda; class Insecta; order Phasmatodea; family Phasmatidae; genus Clitarchus; species Clitarchus hookeri. The sequence goes on along the minus strand of NQII01003765.1, from coordinate 108,804 downwards.
TTAATACGAAACTTATAAACAGTTGCTTTGATAATATCAGTGATATCAGACAGGATTTCAGCAAATTAAATTACGTGAATGCCTCCTGAAATCCCACAGGTGCACTCTGCTGTACGAGAACAAAAGTTCAGAGGTTTTCAATAAGGGACTAGTATCGTAATCTAATTCGCTGAACGACTAATCATAACAACATTGCATGTAGTTTCACAGGTGTAGTTGAACACCCGCCCAGCATTTTGTAAGCGTGTAGCACTCGAATGACTCGAGTCCTTGTGGACCAGTCAAACAGCAGAATTAAACATCACTATGCCAGCAGTGAATGAATAAAGAATTTAAGCTTTAATACATAACGGGTAGTAAAATAGAGCGTGAAAAGATCTTACAAAACAAAATTGTATTGTATCTTGCGAAACCACATTATATGTGCCAGTCTGTATATTGAGTGCTTCATCTAGTCTTGTCCTTGTGTAATGTAAACAAACCTTCCACTAGGCGGAGCACTTAGGTGCTTCAAGGATTCTGATGAGCGCACTGTACATATATATCCTGGTGAGCGTTTATAAGACAGCCTCTTAACTCATCCAAATGGAAAAACGTTATTATCTAACAATGAAATTATACCTTTAAATGTATATAAGTTTATTCTAAGCCTTTCTCTTGCGATGAATTAAACTGCATTGTTGCTACCAAAACCAACTATGTTTGAAAATACATTCCATTACAAAATTGTATTTAATTTTTCATCCATGGTCAGCGTCATTTCATTCAGCCTTCAAGATTACATGTATATACATTCCGACAAAGCCTTTTCAGTATTTCTTTCAAAGTTCCATACTGTTTGAAACTCGCATTGTTGTTGTAAAAAATTGAACAGTAACGATGAGGTCCTAAAATATTGTGAACAAATTTGGAATTACGTCTGTCTCCAATATGGGTTTTGAAGGGGATAAAACACTTAATTTTCTTTGAGTATTGCGTTATTACTAGTGGTTCATAGGCAATTATAGCAAACATGTCCCACCTTCTTTAACATTTATTTACATAACCGCGTGAAGTGTGACAAATCCCAATAATGTTTTGGAATAATTTGAAATTCCGTAATTTTGCGACANAACTCGCATTGTTGTTGTAAAAAATTGAACAGTAACGATGAGGTCCTAAAATATTGTGAACAAATTTGGAATTACGACTGTCTCCAATGTGGGTTTTGAAGGGGATAAAACACTTAATTTGCTTTGAGTATTGCGTTATTACTAGTGGTTCATAGGCAATTATAGCAAACATGTCCCACCTTCTTTAACATTTGTTTACATAACCGCGTGAAGTGTGACAAATCCCAATAATGTTTTGGAATAATTTGAAATTCCGTAATTTTGCGACANGTTTACATAACCGCGTGAAGTGTGACAAATCCCAATAATGTTTTGGAATAATTTGAAATTCCGTAATTTTGCGACATTAATATGTAAAAAATACTTCGTTCACATGTAAAATATGTAATAAAAATTATAAAATCAAACAAACAACATACAATCGAAAATATATAATATTATTATAGAATATTTTAAAGCGTTATCATTTTAAAATAATTTGTTTTATATAATGTTAAATATTGAAACAAAAAACGCATAATATACATTAAAATATTTGTAAAAAAACACAAAAACAAATAAGTAAATACACATTTCATTTTGCCTCACAATATGTAACGAATAAAAAATAATTTATAAATTATTTCTATGTATAAAACAACATGCAAACACACACGCGTAAATATAAACACGTGCATACATGTACATATGCATATAAAAAGTCCATTCAAAATTACTTCCAACTTTTCTGAAGCCCTGCTAAANACACGTGCATACATGTACATATGCATATAAAAAGTCCATTCAAAATTACTTCCAACTTTTCTGAAGCCCTGCTAAAAGTTCTGCTTTCAGGATATTCCTGTGCTTCATACAAACAAAAATGAGCCAAGTCAAGGGAATTGCAGTAAAGGGNAAAGTTCTGCTTTCAGGATATTCCTGTGCTTCATACAAACAAAAATGAGCCAAGTCAAGGGAATTGCAGTAAAGGGACAACGCACCGCATTCGTGTGCACTCAGTTTAATAATATTTTGCATAAGAACTATTTCTTACTAGTCATTACCAACATACCTGTGTTCGCCCTATTTTTATTAACGTAAACTCTAAATTTTTTAATTCCATAAAATANCTAGTCATTACCAACATACCTGTGTTCGCCCTATTTTTATTAACGTAAACTCTAAATTTTTTAATTCCATAAAATATAGAGACAACATAAGTAAAGTTCAATTTAACCCAAATTAAGGAACATTTATGTTTAAAGAAGTATAAAACGATTGTGATAAATGCCATATTTAGAAAACAACCAAGTCATCGTACATGAGGTGATATTTCAAAGGTGTGATTCAGAATGTGTGAAGAAACCACGGAAAGATATACATGTATGTATATATATATATATATATATATATATATATATATATATATATTCCAGTTTGGCTGACCGCTATTGAGAATATGTTTGATTTCTTTTTCCCAGACATTTACTACTCTTAGGAATTTGTATTTTCATGGTGTTTTTACTAGTTAGTATTAACGCGGCTACCAAATTACAATGTAAGTTGGTTGGGAATATTATTGCATACGTATGCATTAATATATGTACACTTATATGCATTTATATATACGCGTATACATAGTTCTAAGACGCAATATAAAATACTAAAGTTTTTTTAAAAAACTACTCTTTCTATTGTTACCAGTTATATAAATTTTTTCTCACGTTATATTTTGTAAAGCCCTGACTGATAGTTGTTGGAAACATTGCTTTTAATATGCCATTCAGTGTTTCCGTTTAAGCTGTATGCATTCTCTGACAGTTTTTTATTTTCAAATGCCAGATTAACCCATTTATTCACCTGTTTATGATCATGTATAAGATGTATATGTAGGACACTTATAAACGGTTTTCTGCACAGCAAGGAGTTAGTGCTCTGTGCATTGAGTGTCTTCAATGCTGATAATCTTCTTCGTGAATGCTTGCGCACCTCTCGTTTATGAACTGTTAATAGCCCCAGTACAGAGTCTGGAGTTCTTGTCACTGGATAAGAGAATCGCTCTTGACTCGAGTGCAGGTCACGTCAGAATATTAAACGATTGCAGCACGTGAGCTTATAAAGTAATGCATAACGAAAATTGNTATGAACTGTTAATAGCCCCAGTACAGAGTCTGGAGTTCTTGTCACTGGATAAGAGAATCGCTCTTGACTCGAGTGCAGGTCACGTCAGAATATTAAACGATTGCAGCACGTGAGCTTATAAAGTAATGCATAACGAAAATTGTTAAAAATCTATTTGGTTTTTCAAGAAGCAAGTATGCAGTGTATTTAAAAGTTTTGGCAAGATAAGAGTGAGAGACNTTAAAAATCTATTTGGTTTTTCAAGAAGCAAGTATGCAGTGTATTTAAAAGTTTTGGCAAGATAAGAGTGAGAGACATCTGCTGCAAGGGTAACGAGTACAGGGCGTAAATCGTTTCAAGTCGGGCCTGGAGGCTATCGCGATCTTTCAAACGTAGCATTAAATGATATCTTACTATGGAAAAATATTGCGAAAGTATGCAGAGGCCTTTGTATGAGGGAATGTTAGGAAAGATGGTTTAATAGGCCAAGAAATCCTATACACTCTCGGCAACGTCTATGATTTCACGTGCCAAAAGCTATGAATTTACTTTTACGTCAATTCATAACTGAAAGGGGCTATTTGCGTAGCTTAATAATGAGTCATGATTATGTAGAGCACAACAGTATAAGATGGAATTTAATGAACATAAGGATTATAAAATAAGTACTTACGGGACTATTGATCGGGGGATCTTTAATGGAACACCAAGATGCCAATTAATTATATTAAGTGTTATTACCTCACACCATTACTATTACAATCTAATTGGAAAGTCCCACCTGGTTCATGTTGCCAGAGGCAGATTCTAGGAGGTGGTTAATGACGGCCGGACACACCCATATTCAGTGGTCTTCTCGTTCCAATGGCCCGACGACAAAAGACACCGCTCCCTGTGTTACTTTGGCCTATATCGGGTGCGTTGTTTAATATTTTCGACTTTGTTTACTGGCCTGGGGAAGTTTCTGCAACTTTCTTTCGCAAGGTGTTATTGGAATCACGCTCGTGCCCTGGTTCAATTTTTGAAGATGTGATCAGGCAGGCCTTTCAGCTAAGGCCGGATCACTTCATAACACAAGGTTTGAATTCGAATTACCTGGGTATCGGACTACTGAGGGGAAACACATTGAGAATCTGTTAATATTGTAGGCAGAAAAGCACCAATAAAAACCAAAAAGTTACCACCGAAAAAATATTTAAAATATTCAACAACAAACACAGCACGATGACGAACTCGTGTAGCAAATGATGAAGTCATTGCATGTTTGCAGGAATTTCGATGAAATTCTAACTGTTATTTAATAATGGTATGCCTCTGAATATTTCTGGTCAATGCTTGTCAATAAATATTAAAAATGTTTGCCTTTCTTCGCCAATTGTTAAGTGGAAATGATACTCCTTGTAATGTTAGAGTAACAAATCCGGCAATAAACAGTTCCTGCCATAACATGTAATGCGCAGTGTAATCTATTCCTCTGCCTTTAAAATTGTAACCAGTGCGTGTAAGTTGTTAGCTGTAAGTTGAAAAACAAGTACGAATAATCAAGGGTATCAGAAAATAATATCACTTTAGGGTAAGTAATTCAGACTGGGTTCCTAACATCATGATTTCAATTTTTTCTTTGGAAAATGATATTAAATACTTCGTGAGATCATTTAAAACGCACCGTAATGTAGCACGTATTAAGGGAAATCAATAACAGATATTCACTTCACAACAGGATATATGTTAGCCAAATGAACCAATTCAGATAAAAGATCATCATTTTCGTATGTTACAGGAAGCAGGAACATAATGGAGTTTATAAAAAGAAAGAGAAAAATATCACGTTTACTTTGTAAAGAACCCATATTGAACCAAATCCACATTCAACTGTTATTTACAAACATTTGTTTGAAAGAACAGAAGTCTTGACACATTCTGGCGATGTTATATGTCCTATTTATAAATCAGTGAATATGATCATATACCAACCGGAATATTAGAGTGGCAGAAAATCTTTTCTTAATTACGTACAACTCGCAGTATGAGTAAAAGTCTCTAATTACAGTATAGTTGAAATTTTGCAAATAATTTTATTAGAGTATAAAAAAGTTACAAAGACGTGGACTCAAATACAATTGAGAAATTTTTATGAGCGTTTTGGTGGTACAGACTTAACTGCGTCAACGCAATCGAAAACCGCGTAAGACGTTGATATGACGGGGCAGAGTGAAAATAATGTTAACTTATTTCATTAACTTCGTTCACTGAAATATATGAAAAATTAACAGTTGTTGTTTCCTAAACTCTTTATTTAATTTCAGGTGGATAATCGATACTGATGGGTGTCGCTGCGTAGCCCATGGACAAACATAACCACATTTTTATAACAACACGGGAATTCATTAGTAACTTGTATTATAAGCGAAATATTGCGGTACAGTCGAGACCTCTTGATAGCGAATCGGCTATACATGGAAACAATGCATAAAGGAGAAAAGAATAGATTGCTTCTTGTTCATCTCGATTCATTTCCAAGTGCGAACCCCATGTTATAAACTCCATGAGATCAGTAAATCTTTTCTGGCACATTACAAGAAAACTTACATTAATGGCTGGTAATCAAGATTGCTAGAACACATATTTTCTTGGTCTTTGCTTTTACACTTCAACAATAATATTGCTTAACGTTACGTAGGACACGCATAAATTACTTGGCGAAGTTCATTACCGATTAACTGTCAGCTAATGGAAGCTTATCTGATCGTGTCACACAGTATCCCGTCTCGATTAAAAGCATATACATCAATCCCGATCATTTGGTTTCTAATATGTTTTTCTATTAACGATATATATGGTTTTTTTTTTGGTGTTCATGCAAGATCCTAATAGAGGCAAGCAAAAGAATAAATAAATATTAAAAAAAAATGGTTGCCTGTAAAGTCGGTTTTACGGGCGAAGATTTTACGTGACAACGTAGTGCTGCGCGCGCGGCAGACCGATCATAGTTGAGTGGGAGAGAGACGCAAGGCATTCGGCGGGCCTCTCTCTTGTTCGGTGACTCATCGTAACGTTACCGAGCGTTACACTTTTTCATAAGTGACTCCCAGCCGCAACCTAATTTAAGACGTTGTCACGTCAAAAACACAATATCTGTCACTGCAACGAATATTCATTAAACATATTTTTTTAGTAATGCGAGAGCGTCTTTATTTATCAAGCGCGTTATTAATTTCCTTGTGGTTCGTCTAATTACATTTATTAATTGTAAAACTGCGACGCTAGCTCCACCGCGTCGTTCGTCTTTGGAATTGCTTCCATGCAAGGTGGCTTTCTCCTTGGCCGGCTCGGCTCCCCTCCTGTTTCCTCCCCTCATTTCCCTCCCTTGATTACCCCTCCTCGGTGACTCATCGTAACGTTACCGAGCGTTACACTTTTTCATAAGTGACTCCCAGCCCAACCTAATTTAAGACGTTGTCACGTCAAAAAAAAAAATATATATACGTATATATACGCGAAAATTTTACTTTATAGAATGCATCCTCGCCCCAGTTGTAAACTATTGTTCTCTTGTGTGTTAATGAAAGCAAAATAATTTTAAGTTTTTGACTAAAATATTACACTAACAGAAAAATTTGCATATTGTTTGCATGTGTTAAGAACCTAGTGAATGTTCTATTTAGATGAAGCAAAACCAAATAATTGACTTTTATTATTTCAAAAAGAGCTCTTTTCTATGAAACAATCCATATGTGTAATTTTTCTAAACCAGTCTTCAAATTAATGTGCTTGGTTACTTTTTGCAAAAAAAAAAGTGATACATTACTTTTTTAAAAAAAGGAATTTTTATGAAGAATAAATAGAATGAAGGAAAATGTTTGATGCTAAGTATTTCAGATATGGTCACATTTAAAATGGTTCTTTCTGCAAAACTATAACTAATAAGAAAAACTTTGCTAATGCATTTAGTAATTAGGGATTTAAACGTTGAAGCATCTTACCTCCAAACAAGGCAGCATAGGAGTTCTCGAGGGATTTCAAACTCCTCCGCTCGTCGCGATCCAATTCCGGTTGGGACTGGCGTGTTTGAACGGCGGAAGTTACACGGATGACGTACTTACCTGGGCGCCGCCTGGAACTCTCTGCGAATTAATGACTGCAGCGGATTACAACTGCGACTCACCTGCGAAAAGAAGAAACAAGACACGGAAGGCATTAGTGCGAGGGAAGCTGTTCCCCGGAGATGCTGGAGCATCAAGGCGGCGTGGGATGCTAAGGACGCAGATGTAGGTCATGGGGGAGGGAGGGTTTCTGTCAAGGAAAGTTGAAAAAGGGTGTTTGGGGGGTGAGGGGATTTTTCACCGAACACCCGTCTGCACAAACAGAGACTGTTTGCGCCATAGATAGGGATTCTGAGTTCACTGTGTCTGCGGGACTCGGGAGACCCACATTTTACAGTTCGCTCATTTCCACAAATAGCGATGTGCATGGATTTAAAATATGCGTTAACCACACCGCTACGTTACTGATAAACAGAAATAAAGGCTGTCGCCTTCTTGACTCTTGAACTGCACTGCAGCATGTATGAAACACGCGTTTTCTGGCTGAAATATGAAACGTTNCTGTCGCCTTCTTGACTCTTGAACTGCACTGCAGCATGTATGAAACACGCGTTTTCTGGCTGAAATATGAAACGTTACCTTGATATATTTACCTACCCAATCATACCCTAGAAAAGGACGAAACTTGACTTAAAAAATATCACGCTGGTTACAAGTATTGGAGGCTTCTAATGTCGTTAAAAACTGTCGATTGAGACTACTGTATCTGAAAACATACTCCTACACGAGTGGAAACTACTACAAGAGCCTGTTTGGAAACATTGCTGTGAACTCTCCATCGACAAAGTGAAATGGTCTTACAGGCATACATAATACGACAATCATACTGCACGCCAGTTCAAAGCCTGGTTTTTGAGCCTCAAAAGCCTGAAAAACATGAAATAGGTTAAAATTACGTTTTACATTTTTACCACATTGCATTGTTTTTCTGTGTGGTATGAAATTATACGCTGAAAAAAATGACACTTGAGAAAAATAACCTTTCAGAAAATAATATAACGACTTACAAAAAAAAAACGTTTAATTTATATAATTTTTCTTACGAATTTTAAAATGTTCATACGTTAGACTACAACTCAATATGATTGTTCTTTTCGTAAGTGTATCGTGAAGAGTATTTCTGGGAAATTATCTACGTTGTTTGCCTGTATTTTAATTATAAGTTATGATATAAAATTTTATGTTAAAATATTTTAGATTTTAACCCTCATCGCATGTAAACCAAAGATTACATATAAATTGTAACATGTCATTGATATGACCTCAATAAAACTTCAACTGAATGCAAACTTTGTGTTAAAGCAGCTTTTTGAAATTTATACGAATCAATATTTTTAGCTAAAAATGCTCATGCTTACGGAATAATATTACTACTGTTATTTGTCAAGTGACATAGCATTTTAATCAAATTACACACGATATCACATTAGGAAACCAGAAAATAACCTTAAAATCATGGAAAACAATTAGCTCTTGAACATTTTTAATGAACTTGACTCTAACAGACTTAAAAATTAAGATACATTTAGGTGGTGCCTAACAACGGCGTTGTTAAGTACCATTGGGGGTGGAACGATTTGAATTTGGATCAGCCACACAATCGTCGCGTCCTGGGAAAGGGAGTACTTCTTGAAAACCCTTAGTCGAAAAGCATTGTCTGCCATGTTTCCCACTTGCGAAATGTCTGCGTTTGATGCCGGTGTTAATTATTTCGATTCGTCATTGTGGAAGGCGAATGGCCTGGCTAATACACCTCAGTGGCAGAGATGCCAGTAAAATGTCGTGTTAAGAAATATCAGCAAAGAAGCGCATCGATCAGGATCAACGTTTCCTCGCCGAGAATGCGGAAACGTCTGCCATTTTCCATTTTTTTTTCTTTTAAGAGGCCATTAATAACCGGCATATTTAGCGCTGATTTGTGTCACACGTATTCTGGCTCTGAAAGTTTTATATTCTGAGGTAAATCCGACTCAGTAATTAGGCCTCTTAGAAGGACAGAACAAGCCGAGGCATAGGTAGCACTTAATGTATCATCCACGGTGAGATAATTGACGACAAAGCAAGTTACATAGAGAAGCCGGAAAGGGGAAGGAATTGGCCATGGACGTAGGTAAGGAACTATCCTAGCGACGACCAGGAGTGATTTTGGGAAACAATGAAAATCCAAAATGAGGATATCCAGAACGGGAATCAAACCCATGCCCGTCGATAAGCTTAAAAATGCACCACTTTGCTCGATCCAAGACAAAACAAGCAATACAACCAAAGGAATACACTGTCAGAGGACTTGCGGGAGTGAGGTGAAAATTCGACGAACCCTAGGCTTGGCCTATTCGCGAATTCTTCACACTTTTTGAATTAAACTTTGTTAAATCACCGCATGCATGACGCGCTGGGCTAATTTATAAATGTAATATATCACAACTGTTTTGTAATAGTTTTAACATAAAAAAACATATTTTTTTTATTAAATTAAGTTATTAGGTATATTTTATCTATGAATTATAATAGTTTACATTTTAAATCAATATGTATATAAGAACAGGAATAAAATAGTTATAATGCTAATACCTAGTAACAAACAATTATAATGCGAAATATTATAACACTGAGTGCGTACGATTGACGATTGTGGAGTAATTTTATGGACCCAGTAAATCTTTGTTTGCATGAGGCGGAGGAAGATACAGGAAGTAGAACTTTAGCACGGTTTTAGTAAAGTTGGNCCCAGTAAATCTTTGTTTGCATGAGGCGGAGGAAGATACAGGAAGTAGAACTTTAGCACGGTTTTAGTAAAGTTGGAAATAACCGTGAATAGACTATACAACTATAGCCCACGTGTATGATATTTTGTACCGCATATACAAGCAAGGTAGTGAGCTTGCGGGTATTTTTATTTTCGCCGTGAAATAAAATTCAAGGCGGTGGATCTGTTTTTTTTATCGTTGGTGGAATATTTTAAAAAATGTTTTCATGTTTTAGTTTATACTCTTACTAAGAAAAAAAATATTTTCTTAAANAGTTGGTGGAATATTTTAAAAAATGTTTTCATGTTTTAGTTTATACTCTTACTAAGAAAAAAAATATTTTCTTAAAGGTTTTTTTTTATTTTTAAGTATTTCCAACCGAAATATACCCCCCATTAAAGATAGGTCGCGTTTTTAAGTTGCCACATTGATATTTTGCCGCAGAAGGATTTACGGACGACGGCTTGTTGTTAATCGCTTTGTACTGACGGACGAAAACGATAGACGGCGACGGACTTTTGTGTGTCCATTCTTATTCTGTAATATTACAGACTTCAAACACGTAAACTGTAAGTGTTATTTTAGCGATTGGATAACAGTCGTGCTTAAACGCCTGGTTGACTAGCAGAAAGAGTTATTTTTTACCGTAATATGAGACGTCCTTTACAATGAACTGATAATCCTAGCACACGTCAGCGATCAACGCATAAACGGTTGTTAGTCGAGCTTCTGAATGAAAATTCTAGGAATGTAAGAAATTACTGACGAAATTTTCTTTTCATTAAATAGCCCGTGCACCAGTTGTCGAAATTGACGAAATAATAATTTAAAAATACTGAACGAAGCGAAGAAAGTGAAGTAATTGAAATTATATATGCATCTTGCTTTGTTTCAAAACACAGTGTGTTCTCACCAAAGGAAAGATTTTTACTGTTTTCCCGTTTCTTTGTTTTGTCTCGTTTTCGCTACTATCCCGTTTCTCATTTGTCTTAATGTTGTCTTGTTTATCTTGCGTCGTTTTTTTTAATGTGCTGGAATGGGCCGTAATTTACTGAACTTTGTATCTGTTCTCACATAATGTTTCTTTATCTTTGTTTTGGTACTGGTTTATCGTTTATAGTAAATATATTACCTTTAAAAAATAATTATGTAAATAACTTAATTTGGCATGTTTCTAGTTATATGTAAATTTTTTATATTAGTTTTTTATGCTTAATGGTTTTATCTATGACTATAAACCGTTTTTCATAAATATGTCATCCTTTAGTCATTTTGATTCGGTGTAACAGTGAAGATTCTTGAGTTTTCACAATTAATATAAGATACGATGATTTAATGTGTAATAAGGAAATATTGATTAATTATCCTATTACAAAAATTGTGTTACGTAAAATATTGATAATTATTATTTATTTAATACAAAGCGCCGTTCAAGTTAATAGTTTTGGGAATAATTGAATTTTTAATCTCTTCCTTCAAAGTTTTCAAATTATCTACTAATTGTGTTATTACAAAACAAATATGTTGATTATTTTATTAAACTAGTATTAAATAATTATTTTCTTAATTATATTTGTTTGTGGTTTGTTCTGAAGTCTACTGCAAATCTCGTAGAGGTCAGTGGCAGACGGGAAATATGCATGAAAATTCAGTTTCGTGAGCGTAGATGCTATAATGAGACATGTGATGAAAGAACGTTTTCACTCTAAGCGCTTCCATTCTTCCAGTATTCCGATGCACAAAAGACTTTGAACGTCCCTTAAAACCGTTTCCTCTTTTATTAAGTATTTTTTCTCGTGTAGTTTAGTACAAATTCGTAATAAACAAAGGCAATGGAGATTGTTAAATTAAATCCTTTGTGTAGCTACTTACGTCCTTGAGAAAAAAATTCACAAACAATGGCACTACATTCAGGCACACTCTTTAAAGTTTCTTTACTGGTAAATTCCCATGCTCTGTGTGGAACCGGAAAATAAAACACCGAATGAAACTACAGTTGCTTAAAATAAAATACAATAAGACAACGTAAAATATATATAGATAACAATATGAACAATATTCAAATACAATGTTAATAAATTGACAGTTTAATTCACTTGTACAATATGATAGTAAACTGATATCAGTTATATTGCACAAATCATTATATATACATTGCTAATACAAGCATTTCTGTTTCAGGCGCTCTTTTATATTGGAATTTATTCTTGTTTGAGTGACAGAAATACTGCATCGATAAAGGCGAAATTGATGAGCGTATTACAATCAGCGTCGCCTTTATGAGCAACGCAATGAAATGGTGAATACAGCTGCCTTCGTGAAGGAACTCAAACAGGCTATACTTAAAGAAAGGTTGAATGAGTGAAGTAGGAACATAATATAGCGGTCTGTATTAGTTTCCTATCTACTAGTATCTGATTGATATATGTATTTCGCAGTTCAGAAGTGGTNATAATATAGCGGTCTGTATTAGTTTCCTATCTACTAGTATCTGATTGATATATGTATTTCGCAGTTCAGAAGTGGTCAATGGTTTCCCCATCTATGTTGGAGGAAGACAAAATGGTATTTATCATGAGCGTAATGTCTTTGAAGGTCGCGTTTGAAGTGTGTGTCCGTTTACGTTAATTACAACATTGACACGAACTGTTAAATTTGTAATACGAGTCATTTTTTTTACATTTATATGTTCAAATTGTTATAACGTACTGCAGGAGCACATTTACTTAAGAAATATCTTTGAAATACTTATTTCTTAATAGACTCTTAAGATCCCGATGTAAAGCGCCGCCCATATATCTTTACTTAATTACTTATTTATTAAGGGCTTAATTCAGCAATAAATCCAATAACTCAAAACGCGATTGGAAGCAACCGTTTATAAACAGTTGCATTATTTATTCACCTCCGTCTTATCTCAGTTCAAGTGAGAATTGAAAGGTAAAACAAGCGATACATTTGAGAATTTGCACATAAGTTTACGGGAAGCATTTTCGGATTTTAACAGCTGCCATTGTGTTTACTCGGATAAGTGTCGTTATCCAATCCACTCAGTTGGCTGTTAAGTGCTCACAGCAAATAGTTGAAGTCCAAGGACTTTAGACTGAGTAGTTTTTGCACTGTTCGTGTATATTTTTGAGCGATTTTGCGCGATATCTGCAGCAACATCCACCCGGGAACAATGTGAAGTATGTATATTCAGAGTGTGAATAATTTTAAAACTTTTTCCTTCTACGGTAAAGCGGCAACTTTTCGTTGAAGATAATTTTTTCATACTCAGTATTGTTTTCTTACCCGAATGTCCAATGAATGTTTCCAGCCTTGTCAAGCTGGGTTAAGGCGATTGAAATATATTCTGAGTAAATCATATCGTAGCTTCGAAAAAGACATTAGCCCTTAAGCTAGCTCAACAGCAATCATNATAATATAGCGGTCTGTATTAGTTTCCTATCTACTAGTATCTGATTGATATATGTATTTCGCAGTTCAGAAGTGGTAAATGGTTTCCCCATCTATATTGGAGGAAGACAAAATGGTATTTATCATGAGCGTAATGTCTTTGAAGGTCGCGTTTGAAGTGTGTGTCCGTTTACGTTAATTACAACATTGACACGAACTGTTAAATTTGTAATACGAGTCATTTTTTTTACATTTATATTTTCAAATTGTTATAACGTACTGTAAGGAGCACATTTACTTAAGCAATATCTTTGAAATACTTATTTCTTAATAGACTCTTAAGATCCCGATGTAAAGCGCCCCCCATATATCTTTACTTAATTACTTATTTATTAAGGGCTTAATTCAGCAATAAATCCAATAACACAAAACGCGATTGGAAGCAACCGTTTATAAACAGTTGCATTATTTATTCACCTCCGTTTTATCTCAGTTCAAGTGAGAATTGAAAGGTAAAACAAGCGATACATTTGAGAATTTGCACATAAGTTCNAACAAGCGATACATTTGAGAATTTGCACATAAGTTCACGGGAAGCATTTTCGGATTTTAACAGCTGCCATTGTGTTTACTCGGATAAGTGTCGTTATCCAATCCACTCAGTTGGCTGTTAAGTGCTCACAGCAAATAGTTGAAGTCCAAGGACTTTAGACTGAGTAGTTTTTGCACTGTTCGTGTATATTTTTGAGCGATTTTGCGCGATATCTGCAGCAACATCCACCCGGGAACAATGTGAAGTATGTATATTCAGAGTGTGAATAATTTTAAAACTTTTCCCTTCTACGGTAAAGCGGCAACTTTTCGTTGAAGATCATTTTTTCATACTCAGTATTGTTTTCTTACCCGAATGTCCAATTAATGTTTCCAGCCTTGTCAAGCTGGGTTAAGGCGATAGAAATATATTCTGAGTAAATCATATCGTAGCTTCGAAAAAGACATTAGCCCTTAAGCTAGCTCAACAGCAATCATTACGTTATGTATCGTAAAAGATTTAGATGACTGGTAAATTTAAGCCCATTCTTCACAACAAAAGAGACGTCATGAAATACTCACGTAATCGAAATTTCGAATTTCATCCAAGTCAATCATTGCCGACATCACAAAGAGAAAATGTTTATGGTCCTTTTCCATTCTTATTTATAATTACTGCAGACATAAATATTTTATACATTACAAGCGACAGAATATTATATGTGCTCTTCTGCTAATGAAAAATTTTAAATACCCCCGGTAGAAAATATTTAAATAAAATCTGATTATTTATGAATTTGTATGCATAACGAAACAGTAGCATATACAGTACAGCTGCTTACTTATCTTTGCTCAAAATTTCAGTTTTATGATAGCACTCGCATGAAGCCAACGATAGACAGCTGATGTCCTGCAAATAATTGTCGTTTCGTAGTTAATAGTTACTGTAGAAAATCAATGGGAGATACTTATTGTGTGCTTGGACAAACAAGAAAATTGGTTTTAACTGTCGTGGAAGAAAATTTATACAGCCAAACCACATCCTTTACGGTTGAATCAAAGTCACTAGCCAACAACCCCTATATGGTCAATGCAAAACATATTATAACGATACCCGTGTCTTAACTGCGATATCTCAAAACAAAGTCTTATTTTAAATAGCGATTAGTTTCCTTTTCATGAAATAACGATTTTATAGCCAATAACAAGTGGCCCTTTAGCAATATCTTAAAGACTTTATCACTGCAGAAATTTGATAGGGTTTTAAGTAATTATTTTTGAAGGGTCCAATATTCTCATAATACTGGGGAATATATAAGATAACCAAACGAGTTAGAATGTGAGAAAGTACTTTCAATATCGTTTCGATACATGGCAATCATATCTGTTTAAAAGTTTTACGAAGCTCACGTAAAATGTTGCTAAAATATATATGTATACTTAACAAATATTTTTAACAGAGATATTTCCATTATTGTTTGTATTGATACCATGTTGATATCGTAAATTGTTCAAGTGCTCATAATATTTTTAATATCAATAATATCACAATGGATATAATAACAAATGTCACAATACACATGCTGTACAAACTGAAGCAACGCAACAAATGTTTCAATTTTCAGTTTTATTTGTTTGTTTGAAGTGTTTGTAATTGTTACAGGTGGCTTCAGATACTAATCTATGTTTAAAGAGAAATATTTAAGTGGCAATAATATCCCAACTGCCGCAGGAACGATCATGTTCTATCTGTAGTAGCGAGGAACGATTTGCACTGCCCCGGCTGTGTTTGATTCTGAAACCCTAAGCTATAGGTAATACGGAAACTTTCTGTGTTAATTTATTTCCACGGACGTTGGTTGCTTCCGTTTATCGTCATTAAGGAGAACATGTTCACATACTAGCAGTACGTTTCCTAAACATTTCTCTGAACGTACGGAAATTATTGACTGTGTGAACAATATACAGGTGATTCTAAAATCATGTGACAAACATTGAGGGGTGGTAGAGCTCACTAAAACCAACAATTACTGTAAATGAATATATGGGCGGAAGTGAAGCGTTGAGGCACAAACACAAAAGCATAACACATTAACGGAAACATAAAATGTTCATTAAAAGCATACTTAACGAGTGATTCCGTACAGAAAGTGTTAAAACAGTTGCTGGAAATGCATCCACCAACAGTCACGCATGCTTGGCGACCTCTACATGTGGCGTGATTGGCTGACAATGGTGGCGTGCGTGAAATACCCGGCGTATTTGAATCTGTTCGACAATTACTCCACCGACGCTAACAAGCTTGCATTACTGTCATTGGTAGCAATTTTGAGCAATTATTATAAACATTGCTGTAAAAAGGCATTTAGCGGTGACGTTGTAAATAAACAATGTGTTGCATTTCATGTGTTATTTTTATGTTTGTGCCTCAACGCGTCGCTTTCGCCCATATATTCCTATACAATAATTGTTTTTTTTAGTGAGCTCTACCACCCCTCAATGTTTGTCCTATGATTTTAGAATCATCATTTATATGTGCATATAATTTTGTGTGTCTAATTAAAATATATAGGCATTATAAATATTACCAACACCTGCTTCTTGTCCCCAATTAGATTGTTAAGGTCAGAAAAATTAACTCATAATATAATAAAGTGGGAAAGTAAATTGACCCGTGGTATTCATACCATGGAAATATTCCTGTACTTAGAGTGATTTTGGGGAACCTAGGAAACAAGTAAACCTAAACAACTAAAACAACTAAATTCAAAGAGATGAAACAATAGTTGTGAAAATATTTATCAAGATTATTAAGAACATCAAGAAGTACACAGTCAGAAATCAAAACACAAGAAAAGATTAAAACATAAAAAAAAATATTGAGAATTTCTGTTTATTTGTAAACACTATATATACAGGCTTATATATATATACATGGATATACATAAATAAATAAGTAACATATATAAAAAAATTGTGTCCTGAGTTACTGTTAATTATGGCACACGTGCATTTTATTGTAGGTAGGAATTTTTTAAACTTAAATTTACACTTCATGAAGACTGCGTACTGTTGCAGCACAGGTACTCAAGTGCTTTACATATTTTACCTTNACCAAGATTATTAAGAACATCAGGAAGTACACAGTCAGAAATCAAAACACAAGAAATAAATTAAAACATTAAAAAAAATATTGAGAATTTGTGTTTATTTGTAAACACTATATATACAGGCTTATATATATACATGGATATACATAAATAAATAAGTAACATATATAAAAAAATTGTGTCCTGAGTTACTGTTAATTATGTCACACGTGCATTTTATTGTAGGTAGGAATTTTTGAAACTTAAATTTACACTTCATGAAGACTGCGTACTGTTGCAGCACAGGTACTCAAGTGCTTTACATATTTTACCTTGACAAACAGTAAAACAAAATACAGCAATGGTGCCTATGTTACCAAATATGATGGTCAGAAACATGGAATGCACGTCATCCAGAATACTAATCCACTACGCTATTTCGTTATATCTCCTCAGTCCCCGCCATATTGGATTTTCGTTATTTTTGCTAGAAGTTACATTTAATAAAGTTTAACTTAATTTTTTACACGACATAGCATAAATATAAGCTTGTGAAGCTGTATCAAACTAATAAAAATCTACGGTCTTAATTAATTTATAGAGAGTGACTGCCGGCAAGAAATAACTAATTTTTTCCATCCGAATGGGTACAGAAATGATGCTAGCAAGAGTACTCAAGAAATAACAGTTTTATAATATGTGGAAATGCCCTATGCCTTGTCGATGCCAAAANTAACAGTTTTATAATATGTGGAAATGCCCTATGCCTTGTCGATGCCAAAAATAAAATAAAAATTCAATGGTGCAAGTTACGGTGAAAATTCTGTAAATCCAAGATGGTGGGGTCAAATTACCCTTAAAGAGCAAACACAACGAGCATACATAACCTTTAACCGGTCGCGATACGTTACCGACAACATAGTAGCTGCAAATATTCAAACACAAGATGTGAGCCTATCCTCCTCTGTTAGCAAGTGAGAAGGTGAGGGTGCAGAGTTGGGACAACCGTGTGCACCGCGCGCACTCCAGCCGTAAATGACGTCACACGACAGCAACATGTCGGAACGCTGTTCGCCAATCAGCGCTTTGTAACCCAGTCGCCAGCCGGCAGCCTCGCCAATAGGTGATATTTTGCTGTGAGACGCAAGGCCAATCAGCTGATGGATGTGACCACATCAAATAAACCGCAATGCAATTTCGCCTCTGCATACTTATCTGCTCTGTGCCGCGGTGCGGCCGGGCAGTGGCAGCTGCCAAACTTGTTGAGCGAGGGGGAAACTTAGGGGACGAAAGAGAAACAACAGCCTGAAGCTGTCTCACGACCACTGTATTGATGAGGCACAGCTGACGGTAACTCGCAGGTCACGAGAACGCCTTCACCCACCTCGTGGATAGTCGAATCACGTCCGATGTCGACCTCGTGGATAGTCGAAACACGTCCGATGTCGACCCCAGCCAGTATTTTTTTCCAGGCATATCCCTGCGAGAGCTTCAACCCCACTCTCGCATTTTCCGGAAATCGACTGATACCCTACCTCTAAATAAATTTTTAATTAACAAAGTCAGTAGATTTGTTATTGCGGCTTTGAGGCAAAGGCGTCAGGCTTCGGTGCCACCCGCCATCTTGGATGAAGTCACATGAATTTCCCGTTCTCATCAAAATACCACGTTTTTTCCTCCATTATTAATTTTTTGTGACCTAGAAATGTTACTTCCCTTTTATCTCCTCCCAACCCACCTTCCCATTGAAACTTACTAAAATTTTGTAAAAAAAAAATTATAATAATCCCAGAGCCGTAAAAAATGACGAATCTGTAGCCAACTTTTGTGAGTCTTCAGCTACAATGTGGAGCTGGCTTCTTGTTACAACCTTTTTGTGCTATTTCGGGAAGTTCCAAAGGAAAAATGAAAATTTTGGGATGGAAACGGAACATTTTGAGAAAAACCAGAAATTTATATGACGTTATCCAAGATGGCGGACGGTACCGGTGCCGAAGCCTGACACCTTTGTCCCAAAGTCACCGAAACCTGCCTATTGACGTTACTTTTTGTAACAAAAAAAAGAGAATGTTTTAGTAGCGTTCAAAAATAGTTTCCTGTATTTTTTTACCAAGTGACAAATTTTTTCGAAGATATGAAATAATATAAAAAAATAGTTCTACGTCAGTCGAAGAAATCGACATTCTAAGAAATAATGACACTTGGTATAATAATTTCAAATTAGTATTTTTTCTAAAAAAATTCAAAATATCACTGAACTAATACATATGACTGTAGCTCAAAATAATTGTTCATGTCATTAGAATATCATGGAAAATATGTCTTGAAAACTTATTGTGATGTTCGTCCGTATTTACATTTTTATATTTAAAATACATTTCAATGTCAAAACAGTTGGAAAATAAACTTCACCCGCAGGTACACCAAGTGCCTGATTCCAAATAATTTGCTACATGTCATTCCCAAGACTTCAATAAATAGCATATCTAAAAAAATTACTAAGTTCAAATAAACAATTGTGAAATTTATACGAATCACTATTTTATGTTAAAATTTCCACACTTACGCTGAAATAATAATGAACGTTCCTTTCAAAATTGTTTTGGTATTTTCATCATGTTATAATTGATAATGTGCAATGAAAACATAAAATAACCATAAAAAATAGAAAAATTAGCTGCTCAACACACATTAATGCATTATCAACTTGTCAACATTTATTATGTCATGTTTATACATATGCTTTAATGGNTGCTGCTCAACACACATTAATGCATTATCAACTTGTCAACATTTATTATGTCATGTTTATACATATGCTTTAATGGTTTAATTTACTTCGGCGTAGTTCACCCCCGCCTTATTAACTCAACCCACGGAAAAAAAATTCCCTGGAAGAAACGCAGATCTCGGCTCCTCTAACAGGTGTTGTTTCGAGTTTGTTTACCAAAATATCTCCACCAAAATCCCAGAAAAAAAAACACTTTTAACTCTTTCAGGCACAATGTTCACCGTTGTACACACGTTATATACGTATATAAAAATATACTAACGATTCATTTTGGCTTGAGGGAAAAACCTTGCTATGACAAAAATTATTTTAGAGTAAGCAAGGCGATATATTCTTTTCTAATTCTAATTTTTATTTTATGAAATAGTCACATACAGTCGTCAACTATTTGACCACACTTTCCAAGATAACCCACTTAAAACAAGCGTTACAACGCAGCCAGTATAAGTCATTATGCAGTTTAGCGTTTCAACGATTTCAAATCGTTGAAAAAAATAATATCCGCTTATTTGTCATCGTACTCCTCCGTTAAATATAAACCACGAAATAAGTAATATACGTCTTTGTTTTTTCACGCCGTGATATTATAAAAGAGACGGCAGGCAAACACATTTGAAGTAACAGTTCATTTGATGCCAGAATATTAAAATTGTTGATTAGCTGTGAGGTGCTCTGGAAATGATTACGTGTGACTGGCAATATCGTGTTTTGGAAAATCCATCAATGGTTCAGATGACCAACAAAAAATATTTCTAACGGGAATATTTTTACCCTTTACATTGCAATTTATTTTATAAATTGTGCTCTGTTATATAAAAAGATTTTTAACATATCAATTTTCTAGTTTATATCGTAATAACATAATGATTTTGTCAGAAAGTTTTTAAATGAACAGTTTTCATCCACGTTGACTTTTTTCTTTGTAATGTAAATCTACTTGCAGTAATTTTGACGNAGTTTTTAAATGAACAGTTTTCATCCACGTTGACTTTTTTCTTTGTAATGTAAATCTACTTGCAGTAATTTTGACGAATCAGATAGTTTGCATAGGTCTTCTAAATGGATTAAGTATAAGAGATCGAGTATAAATCATTCTTAAAATTTGTTTCAAATTCTATTTCTCATATAGATAAAAAAACCTCAGCAATTTTTTGGGAAATAGAAAAGGATAAACAAAAACAAAGAATTTCAAAATTTGCAAAATGTTTGTCTCCACACACTACCGAAATAAATTCTCCCCACGTTTCTAGTCATTACATTAATGTACCAAACGTATAGGAAGTAGATGTTTTCAAAGTATAATAAGCCACTTTTTTTTTGCAGACCTGAGTAACAACCAGGGACTGCAACCGTGTTGCATTATTGATTAGATTGTTTTCCAGGGACCGCACAACCGCGGTGCAGGAAGTCGATACCACACTCGCGTCACGAACACAACCGAGCGAAGACGTTTCGCGTAACTGTTTTGTTTCCTTTTTCGTTAGCAGACTGCATTGTGGGAAGCGTGTGCCGGCGAGCGTACATCTGCTAGTCCAGAGAGATGCCACCTTNAGTTTTTAAATGAACAGTTTTCATCCACGTTGACTTTTTTCTTTGTAATGTAAATCTACTTGCAGTAATTTTGACGGATCAGATAGTTTGCATAGGTCTTCTAAATGGATTAAGTATAAGAGATCGAGTATAAATCATTCTTAAAATTTGTTTCAAATTGTATTTCTCATATAGATAAAAAAACCTCAGCAATTTTTTTGGGAAATAGAAAAGGATAAACAAAAACAAAGAATTTCAAAATTTGCAAAATGTTTGTCTCCACACACTACCGAAATAAATTCTCCCCACGTTTCTAGTCATTACATTAATGTACCAAACGTATAGGAAGTAGATGTTTTCAAAGTATAATAAGCCACTTTATTTTTGCAGACCTGAGTAACAACCAGGGACTGCAACCGTGTTGCATTATTGATTAGAAGGAATCTACCGTTTGTTTTCCAGGGACCGCACAACCGCGGTGCAGGAAGTCGATACCACACTCGCGTCACGAACGCAACCGAGCGAAGACGTTTCGCGTAACTGTTTTGTTTCCTGTTTCGTTAGCAGACTGCATTGTGGGAAGCGTGTGCCGGCGAGCGTACATCTGCTAGTCCAGAGAGATGCCACCTTCTATTTTTTTTTCTCGTGGCCGAGAAGAAAAAAAAACATTGAGCCCTGTCCTCCGCCAGCCCGGATGGGACAAACAAAGCGACGGTGCCTCGCGGCCGGAGCAGAGAGTATCGATTATCGAAGTAATGAACTCTCGATCTCTCGACTCCGGCCCGAAGGGGGTTTGGGGGCGGTAAATAAGTTCTTCACGGCCCGGAGGAGACGGAGAAAGGAAGGAAGAAAGAGAAACAAAGGTGCGAGTCAGGTGGTCGTAAGTAAGAAAGCAGGACAAAAAAAAAACACAGAGGCAAGGCGTCGCCGTAGGAGAGAGGACAAATGTTTATTTACCTCTTTCTCCCGGAGCCGGGAGCCTGTGGTTAATCCACGAGAAAGTGGGAGTTATAGCGAGGCACCCGGGAGCTTTGTCGTCACGTATCGACTCCGCAGCAGGACCGGGTCCCAAGGGAAGGCAACCAATCCCGAGCCACGGTTTGGGATTACCGCGTATTAACGTTTTCGCTCCGCAGAAAATCCTTGCCTAAACGTACCGTTCTAATTGTTCTCATGCTCGTTTATAACGATCGGGGTTGTTGGTTTGAGTACTACCAGGGGTATGTCAGTAACATATTTATAAATGGAAAATGTTAAAATTTTCATTTATATAAATCTGATTTCAACTACAAAACAATAAATATGCAAAGTTACTGTAAAACTATTTTAAAATTCTAGTAAAATCACTGGAACGCACAAGTATTAATTATCCAAAATCTTAGTAAAACCATGCATGAATCGTTTCCTTAATGATCCAAAATCTTAGTAAAATCATGCATGATTCGTTTCCTTAGCAGCTAGTATTCCATGAAAGGAAATTTAAGTGAACTTATGATCATCTCTGTATATGTATTTGAACACGTTATCAATTTTTTCTTTTTAAAGTGTTTTTTCGTTATTGCTATAAAGAATATTGGTTTTTTTTTTGTTTCGTGAGTGCGGAAAAATAATTAAAATCATTATAGTTCATAAATTTGGACCATTAACCAAGACGTTCTCTTACACAATTTGTTTAAAAACGAGAAGATTAATATGATTTTCACTTTCCCGTTTTACTGAAAACTGCGAGACTTGAGTTATCTTTGTTATTTTTGTTTTTAGTTTTCATATATTATCTGAGCTGTTCTCCTTTTCACACTCCAAGAAGTATGAGAGGATATTTGCAAGGAGCAAACGGAAAATTCTTCTCAGGTCTGCTGTTCAATTGAGAAAATATTATCACAGAAGGTGCATCGCCTGATTGGGCGTATAACTGTCCAGCAGTACTGTTTAGGGAGTTGCAGCAGTCAACATTTCAAGAAGATTGTAACTCCGCGACATATTTCTTCTTTACATCAAACGATTCGACCTTGAAGCATATTTATTATTGGCTGCATGTCGTGTCATTAATGTAGATGGTTTCTGATTGGCCTTGGCTACCCTCATTCCCAGCTCCGTGCAGCTCTAGGAGAGAGGTTAGTGGGGAGATTTGGGCGGCACTTTACAATGAGGTCTTGAGAGCCGAGGAGGGTGAAACGAGGTGAGAACAAGCAGCGCCGGAATGCAAAAGAGGGGGAAAAGGGAGATTCCGGAGAAAACCCACCCACCAGCGGCATCGTCCGCCACGAAGGCAGATATTATTTGTACCGCGGGGGGAGTTCGGCAAGAAAATAATACATATTTTTCATACTAAATCCACAATTAAATATGTTTGCTGCCACTCTTAATTGTTCCTCAAATAAGTCACACTCAATTAAAAAATACAATAACCCTTTAATAACAAAATATGATTTTAAAATTGTTATCCCAATTTCACAATACGACCCACACTTTAAACACTCGACTTTTATCGTACCAAATTATGTTAACTTCATATTATTTAAAAAAATGGCCTCACCTTTACAGACCATTCGCGTGAGTTCACGAGATTATTTTGTTAGCCAACTTTTCATTTTATTCATTATTATAATAAAAGACCTACAATTATTCCAAATTCCGCTTTTATTTAGGGACTCGGCACTACACCGACTTTTTCCTCTCTTGTGTAGGCAAATGAAGGTAATACAGTTTCTTGATCGTAACAAACTGTGGCTCGGGGGCTGCACTGGACTGCGAGACTGACAACCTGGCGTACGGAACACAGCGCAGGTCAGGTTTAATGTCATATTTAAGGCACCCTCCTGCCTGGCTCTTTGACTGTGTTGCATTGTGTTTAAAATGCTCATTTTTTTTAACGCAACTGTTAAACTGGCATCCAACGTGCTGACCTACAAGAAGGAAAAACAATTCAGACGAGGGCTGTGGATTACTTTAAACACGTTCTGTTGATTATAAACACGATTTCAAAGCACTCAGAAATAGCTAAAAACTTCATTTTCAAAGGGCTATATCTCAAAATATACGCGCCAGACCCATACAAAACTACTCAAGGGCCCTGCATTGAACCTTCCTACAGACTACTCGCCAACATTATAATAGGATCACTGCTGAAAGTCCCATACGCACACGCAGTGCGACGAGAACACTGAGCGTCAGTTCAAAGCCTTGCGCTTAGCGGCGATGGCGCACTTGAAGCGCGTGGCAGTTTTGCCGTTATCACTCCCACGCTTCTCAGCCTGGGAAGCGGAAATAGCTCCAGGTAGTCGGGAGCGACAAGTAAGACCTGGGATGGGTGACCTAGCTGCCCACAACCCGGACTTGACTTACGATTACACTTTCGAAAGACGACGACCATCACGGGCCTGTACTTCCTCCGCTCTGAGGGTCTCGCCCCAATGATGAAAAAAACGGATGCGACGAGAAACGTCTATACGAAGTAAGTCGGCGATGCTCAGTCCGTCTTGCCCGACGACAGTTCTTACGTTTTTAATATTTTATAAGAAGAACTAGGATGCTGATATCTAAAATGAAGTTAATTATGAAGACGGAAAATATGTTTAATACTATTGTTAGAAGCCGCAGTAAATATGAGTTATTGGCGAGGAGGTCCTAATCAATGAGTAACTTGATTGATCCCGTCGCTGGAGGCTGAATGTTGTGTCGGAAGGCGTCGAGCGGCACGCCAAGCTGCATCTTGATGGTTTCATCTCGGCGTGGGTCCTAAGACAGAGGGACTG
Source organism: Clitarchus hookeri (assembly GCA_002778355.1). Classification (NCBI taxonomy): domain Eukaryota; kingdom Metazoa; phylum Arthropoda; class Insecta; order Phasmatodea; family Phasmatidae; genus Clitarchus; species Clitarchus hookeri. The sequence continues at coordinate 83,647 of NQII01003765.1, read as the reverse complement.
ACAGACCCCGTACAAAGTGTTGCCAACTGTCATATGGTTTCTGGGGGCGTAATTGTCCCAGATACAATGCCGCCAGGAGGTATGCTCCGCTGGCGCTTCGCTGATATTTTTCATAAGATATTATTGTTACAATGTGTTTTGGAATCTTCACCTAGCCTCGATACTGACGCGTCACTGCAGTTCACTAGGCTTGTACGCCTTTGTTAAATAATAACACCGTGCTTCAGCGAGATGATGTCACTTCTTCCTGTGACCCGTACTGACTTTGACAAGCTGCTCAGCTGAAAGAGCTGTGTTTGCGAGGGAGCTGTGCTCCACCGAAGCATTGAGTAAAGAGAAAGGAATTTAACTTTTTCAGGTGATGATAATTGGTACTACGTATGTTCTAATTTGGAGGAACGATTATGCAAAGATTCTCTAGCGGGATAAAAACTTTTTGCTAGTGACATTGAGGTGGGTCAAGGTCATTGAAGCACTGCGTGTTCAAAATTGCGACATCATATTATAGAACTCTGAGACTATACTTGGAAAGACGTGATGCTATGATTGAGTGGCTGACCAATGGGCAATATTTGCATCTCAGACTGTATGCTGAGTAAGTATCCTCAGCTCTGGACTGATGGATGCTGTGTAGAAAATTAGGTGAGAGTGAAAGAGAACTGAACTTTGAAGTCTGTATTTGAGGAGGTTCTTACATAGAAACTGCATAATCGTATCCAAATTTTTGTCATAATTTTTAAAATAATAAATTTTCACAAATGTTAACGTATTTTTTGCAAATAAATATAAGGTGTTTTTTTTAACTTTATGTCATAAATCACCATGAAAATACGTGCATGAAAATGTTGCTGTTTGTTTGTTGTTGGAAATAAAACGCAATCACTTCTGACAGGCTTTACTACTCAATTGCCTATATGCCATTGTTCATGTATTTTGACACACGTGTACTACAAGCAACCACTAGCNTTAAAATAATAAATTTTCACAAATGTTTACGTATTTTTTGCAAATAAATGTAAGGTGTTTTTTTTTAACTTTATGTCATAAATCACCATGAAAATACGTGCATGAAAATGTTGCTGTTTGTTTGTTGTTGGAAATAAAACGCAATCACTTCTGGCAGGCTTTACTACTCAATTGCCTATATGCCATTGTTCATGTATTTTGACACACGTGTACTACAAGCAACCACTAGCGGCGCCCACGTACCTCGAGTGTATGGTGTCCTATGTGCTGGCGCTCTCCGTNGCGGCGCCCACGTACCTCGAGTGTATGGTGTCCTATGTGCTGGCGCTCTCCGTATGGCACGCCAGTTCCGTTCGCCTTCGTGATATGCAACTTGTCGTGCACGAAGGTGCGTGAAGTTGCACACTCCCGGCGCTGTTTTCCTAGCTTCAAATTCAATCAAAATATGATAGAAGAATTTTCTGAAAATTTTCTACTAGAACTTCTTGTTTATATTAGTTCATAGACACCATGGTTTAATATTTTGACATGTATTTTAAAAAACGTCATGTATATGTCACTATTGTGACAATTGGAAGTTTTGTGAAGTAAAAATGTTTTTGTTAGCGTTGCTGATCATTATAGACCTAAGTAGAATAGTGAGAAAAGAAAACAGTTTTTGGGCCATAATTATATGCAACAAATTTACACGTTGCGTTGGTTATTTAAATAGGCGTTTTCTTTTCCTTGCAAAATCTGTAATTAAGAGTTCAAATTAATTATCTCCTGTAAATTTTTTGAGGTTTTTGGGAATCGCATGCTTCCCGTAAATTCCTGTAACCAATTCCTTGATTCGAATTTGCACATGTTGGGTTGGAGAGGTTGTGGTGAATCCTAAGGGATTCAGATATATGATAAAGCTGTGAAGTGTTACCATGTGTAATACTGGTTTTCCTTTGACTTTCGATATTTCATATAGTAGGCACATGTAACAGGAATATTCAAATAGCTACAGAAACTTATATGTTCGGCTTACAACAGTCAAAAACGCTATGTCCTTCTTTAGCATTCTTAGTCCGCTACATAGAAAGCTGCAGCAACGAGGAGAACTTCTCTGTTTTGTAAGTACCGATAGAGGTTCTTTTTTTTCGTATTTAATAACGAAGTGGGAAAAGTTATATTTAATGAATGTCAAAAATGGAGCAAAAAGTGGCATAGTATTTCACCATAAGGTTCAGAACTACACCATGACATGAAGACTCTTCTTATTTGCAGTGGAAAACTTGAAATACGGACTCGTAAAGTTTTCTTTGCAAGTCCAGTTGAATTTACAACTGAATAGTTTGTTAACATTTCCCAATCTAGTACGCTGTAAAGTGCGTATAATAGTTGGTCATAATATATACGAGTTTACCTCATTCCAAATTACTTCTCTTCGTATATAATTAATTATAGAATTTGCTTTGTACACATTGTCCTTTGTTTAACTCAATCCAAACAACATCAATTTATGAGGTCACGTGTTGCAAATCAGAATTTTTTTTAACCGCGCTATACCTAAGTTGACATAGCAATGGCTTCGTCATCACAGCTGTTGAGCTGTACGGCTGTACGTTTTGTGTTCGGCATTAAGAAAATGAACCATTCATAACCAATGTTAGTTGCACGGTTCACGAATAAGTTACCCACTGAGAAAATTGGGCATTGAGCCTCGCCATGTGAAGCATCAGTCAAATATAACCTCCCTATACTTTATGTTAAATGTTTTCCTTTCTCTGTATTGGAACCGGTTACAATTAAAGGGCTAATTTTAAGCCAAATTTGGTTTTTCCTTTAAGTAATATATTTATGTTTTTAAAATGTCCAGAATCACGTACCGGTTCATTCGCGTTCCCTACGGTTACTGGCGTCTTCAAAGTTTAAATTTTTCAACAGTTGGTAACGTAGGATTATAGTAATTTCTCAGATATTAAATTATCTCTATGTGGATCGGGGACAACTGGCATCGAATAAGAGAGTAGTTCCCTACACTTGCACCCCGAGTCGAACGTGGGCATCCTCATTCGCAGTAAACAACTGCGACAGTAAACAAGGATACTGGAGCAGCTGCACTTTGACCTAGTTCGTTAACTGATCGCTGCATTGCGCTCTGGCGAAAGGAAATAAAAAATGCTACATCTCTGTCACAGAACAGCGAAGCAAGAGTAACTCACCTTCGCCTCCGAAGCTGCCAGAAGAAGTTACACGTAATTGGGTAACATGGCGTAAAATCCTTTAATTGAATTATTAAAATGCAGCAAAAAAATGAGCTCAGGAGTGTTCCGTATCTTCTGCCAGAGACGATTGCTACGGACGCCTATGTGCAAAATACTTCCTTGGTAACATTCCAGCCTCCCTCCTTCGTCTACGTTTCTCGGTCGGCAGGAACCTGTGCCAGAAATAATTCCGAATTCTGAGAGAAATATTTGTTGTAGCCTACAAAATACTAAATCCTTTGTGACTAAAAAAAATGCTACGTAGGATCATTTTAATATCGGACATATTTCGTTGACCAAGAAACAAAAGATTCTTTCATTTAAATATGAAGTGATTCAAGTGTAAACGTTAGTATACAGCAACAATGAAGTACCGACGATTCTAGGCAACAAATGTCTCATGATTAAACTTTTTATTCACAAATGCTAGGTATATAACGGTGATATCATATATAAGTTTTCTTGAAGCCAAATGACAGGTGATAGCAACTTCTCACTCACNGCTAGGTATATAACGGTGATATCATATATAAGTTTTCTTGAAGCCAAATGACAGGTGATAGCAACTTCTCACTCACTTAGTCGGATACGTTATCTGGTGGCAACTAACACAACTTACTGTAGGTTGCTGGTTAAACATTATGATACTGTAATAATGGGGTTTTCCCGTTGTGATACAGCATTGCCAACGATGCGTCAAATACCTTTGAACTGTTTGCAAATGACGAACTGACTTCTAAAGTCGTTCGATACAAATTGATAAATAAGTTATTGGTATATTGGCGTATGTAAATCAATAATGTTAAGTCAAAACATAAAACTAAATAAAAATAAATTTGTGCTTTAAAATGTATTTACATATTTACAGGGAGGTCTGCAACCCATAACATTTTCTCCGAGAACATAAACACCGAAAGGAGAAATTTTATGAAAATTAATTGGGAATAATTTTTCAACTCAAATACCAAATCGCTTCGGACGCAATGCTTCGAGGTGAAACAATTAAATAAACTGTAACAAGTGCACGCATATAGGTTAATTGAAATATGACAAAACTAAATATAACATGCTTTAGAGAAAATGAAAAGATACCTTCCAAAATAAATGTTATTAACTTCCTAGAAATAGAGAATCAAGCTGCCGATATTGCAGTACACGTAAAAATTTAGGACCGTTCAAGATGATCGTGAAAAATTAAATTTCAGATGATGTAGGACATAAAGTAACAACATAAATAAGAAGACACTGTGGAGTCAGCCGATAATTCTTTGAAAAACGCTTCACTAAAAATTAGGCAGCATGAAAATATTTGTTGGTTTTGTTAACAGATATTTTTCACAAACTTATTATACACCTGACATGAAGAAAAATTTGATTGTGTTGATACAGGTGTCTTAGTAATACCCAACTGGGTTGCAATTTCAAATTTTTTGTTTTCTTACACAAGTTCAACGCTGCGCTAATAGAGATGGGTCCACTTACTCATTGGAACAGTTGGCCAATTTATGTTCGATAATACACTTTTTCCCCCTTTCATACACAACAACGGCACAAACAGTAACTGTGTGTCTCCACGTGGATGGCAATAATCGGTGTTGAACATGACGCATCGCTTGGTGGAGGCTACGTCTCTTTTAATTAGAGTAACAGCACCCATTATGAGAGCTACCAGTAGGACTCTCTGGTATGCATGTCTATCAATATGAAACAAAAAACGAAATATCATAACTTCAATATGGTTCAGAATCGTAGACCAATGTACTGCATATCGTGAGATAAAATATATACAATTTTCCTTTATTGCCCTTTTTTAAAATTCTTCCAATATTTACGATATTCTTTATTATGTCATTTAAAAATTTAGAGCACCGAAACTGTCAGTTTCAGTTTCTAGTAAAGAGAACGTTGTGCGAGGAGTAGAATGAGCATTGCAGGAACACGGTGCTAACCATTCTANATTTCAGTTTCTAGTAAAGAGAACGTTGTGCGAGGAGTAGAATGAGCATTGCAGGAACACGGTGCTAACCATTCTAAGTTTGTTACATTGGAAATTTGCCTTAAATATTTTAGTTAGTTCCCTAGGTTCATGAAAAATTGCTGGTCATTAGATGAAGCATTTGTCTGTGCACAGTTTCAGAAAGAGGCCTATATGAGATATATGGCCTTACGTCTCTTCAACAGCGGGTTCGCTAGAAATGAAACCAGACACTTGGACATTCAGCAGCGGGTTCCATACAACTATTTTTCTCGCATGCCATTTAACAGATTTATTGTTTCTAAACCATTTTCCGGATACACTAAGTGCCATTCCCGACAGAAGAGCCGGAACTAATGCTAGAGTGATGTTTTCTTTATCTCATTCACATTATTGTGAAACACATCACATGTTAATAAACGAAATTTATTAACAAATAAATCAAAGTAATCAGACTGAATTAGGAAGCCACTATTGCCTTTCATAAAGGAACCATCTTGACAGTCAAAGGGGTATTACGAAAAACGTTGATGTGACACCTCACGTGGTATTTTTAACCAAACAGAATTATTCTTAAGGAGTTATAACGTGGGGTTTCACCGCCACCTGGCGCCCTGGCGCGATGCCAAGGAGGCCATCTTGGATGATGTGACGCAGAAACCATCTGCTCTGTCATTCCTCGCCAGCAGCGACCATTTTGAATTTCCATTTTCTCGCTTTTTGTCCTTTAAATTTCCCTTTTTTCTCTTCTGCTCTATAATACCACCTCGTCTCTTAGCGCTCTTACATACTGATGTTACTTTAACATGCTCTCTCATTCCTTCGTGTCTCTCTCTTGCCCNCCTCGTCTCTTAGCGCTCTTACATACTGATGTTACTTTAACATGCTCTCTCATTCCTTCGTGTCTCTCTCTTGCCCATTCTATCCCTTGGGGGTTTTCTCATATTCCTTTCCGTCTCCTTTATTTTCTCATGCTCTCTCATTTCTTGTATTTCCCTCGCCCGTTCTATCCTTCGGCGGTTTGCTCATATTCCTTCCGATCTTCTTTATTTTCTCTCTTATCTCCCACATTCTCTTCTTTGGAGTTTTCTCAAATTTCTTCCTCCTTTATTTTTACATGCTCTCTCATACTTTCCTGTCCCCTCTCACTCGTTTTATCTCTTGGGTTGTTTTCTCTTATTGCTTCCGGTCTCAATTACTTTCTCTCTTGTCTCCTACGTTTTATCCCTTGGGGTTGTCTCATATTCCTTCTGATATTCTTATTTTCTCATCCATCCTCTCTCATTCCTTCCTGTTCCCCTCCCGCCCATTATATCCCTTGGAATTTTCTCATATTCCTTCTGGTCTCCTTTAATATCTTTCTCGTCTCCCACCCCTCTAATGCNATTATATCCCTTGGAATTTTCTCATATTCCTTCTGGTCTCCTTTAATATCTTTCTCGTCTCCCACCCCTCTAATGCTTTTCGTGTCCTCCATTACCATCGTCGTTTGCTGTAGGCAGCCATCTTTAATTCCTGCGCCTGCCATCTGAGTGTACGAGGTTCCACCATTGGTAGCGTGGAGCGCTGGTATCAGTGGGGCCATTTTGCGCGTGTGTGTTGGTTCACTCGTCCCGTGCAGGGACACGCTAGCATCGGGAAGTGGAGTTCAAGTGACGACCGCAAGGAGCGCTGGAGAATTTTTTAGTTGTCTGTGAACTCAAAAAATGCAAGAGGAGTGCGGTTTCGACCCTACGAGACCTTGAAGGGCAATCCGGCGTCTCGACCGCATGACCAACGTTGCATTAAAAGTGTTAGGAGACNCGACCCTACGAGACCTTGAAGGGCAATCCGGCGTCTCGACCGCATGACCAACGTTGCATTAAAAGTGTTAGGAGACGAAATAACTCGCAACTGCCTACACACCCTCGCCAGAAAATAAACATGCCATCGCGAAATAAACTACATTGTACCGTTAGGAGAAGAATAAAGTAAACACTCGCATCAGCCTACGCACTAACCAGGCAATAAATTTTTAATCGCTAGTTTCCGAGGTTTTATCATATTCCTTCCGGATTCACCTATGCTAATGGCGCCAATTGTGAATATGCTAGCACCTGGCTGTTAACTCGAGACGAGGGAACGAGCTGGCAAGGTTTTCTCATATTCGTTCTGGATTCACCTTTCGTCATTGCGCGATCAATGTAGTTAATAATTGCTTCGTCTTATGCACTCAAGACAAAAAACTTGCATTCACAAAAAAAAAATTAATGACGAATGTACGCATAGAAAAAAAACCGCTGACACCACGCACGCCCACCCTTACCCCTTACTTTATATGTGTAAAAATTATAGTTAAATACTCACGGCCGCCACATGGCAGCTGGCTGGGGACAACGGGACGAGATGGCATACCCGCGTGTTTTCTTCATATTAATTTTGTATTCGCCTATGCTTATGACGCCAATTCTGAATATGATAATATCTACCGCGTCAATCAGAGTCAGCTGGCTGCTGGCTGCGGACGTACGGACGGGCTGGCATTCCAGCGGATTTTCTCATATTCCTTCAAGTCTCCTTTCACCTGGCGTGCTGGCGAGGACGTGTCTCATGCTTTGTCGTTCAACTTTGATTTTCTCATATTCCTTCGTGGTATTCTTTCGCCTGGCATCATGGCGGAGACGAGTCTCATAATGTTATTCCTCCTGTGCAGTACAGAGCGTGTCTTGCCCACGCACACTAGCCTAGAGTCGCAGCGCGCTCGTCAAGTACGGCTTACACCCACTTGAAAGCATAGTTTTCTGAAATTTCCGAACCGTTCTAGATATAGTCACCGANTCGTCAAGTACGGCTTACACCCACTTGAAAGCATAGTTTTCTGAAATTTCCGAACCGTTCTAGATATAGTCACCGAATTCATAACATTGTAATCGTCCCCGACGGTGAACTGGGCCGCAGGGACAAGCACACTCTAAGCCCACTTATAAGCATACTTCCCAACAATTTCTCACCAACCGAAGTTATTGGCAACAAATATATCATAAAAATCACCTCAGATTAAGACCAGAGTGGTTGTTTCAAGTAAACTTTAGGGAATATAAAAATCATAGTCGACCGCCATTTCCCGTTCACAAAAGCTATAGTCGTCAATTTTATAACACAGACATCGCCAACGTCAAAGAAAAGGATGGTAGTGTCAAGTACGCCCTATGCCCTCGTATAGACATAGTTGGATATTATTTCCCTACCAACCGAAGGTAAAGTCACAAAATTCATATTAAAGGCATCACTTCCCACGACGAAAAGGACCGCAAGATCAAGTACTCCTTAGAACTTCGTATAAACATAGATGCCCGACATTTCCCACCCACCGAAGTTACGACCACCAAATTCATATCACAGTCATCACTTCCAAATACAATCAGCTAGATAAGAACAAGTACGCCCTAAACCCTGTTATAAGCATAGTTGGTCTTCATTTCCAAACCTTTGAAGTTCCGGGAAATGGAACAACTGTCTACGCATATAAAGAAGATAAAGGTATAAATACGAGTGCATCGCAAAGTTACCATTGTATGTAAGAATGCAGCGTCTGAAAAAGCACACACACACGCATCGGCCTGCACACACTCGACAATCACCCACCGCCAACTTGTCATCTGCTACCACAGGTATGTACCAACTCGGAACACTCTCAGTCACAATTAACCTTCCTTCGTCCACCGGCACCAATGTTTTAACTATAAATGTGAAAATATATATAAATACACGTTAGCATGGGTAACATACAAAAATATATATACGACAACAAGCGTCTGACAAAGTTGCTAGATCGGTTACTGCTGCTACAATGGCAGATTTTCAAGATTTGAGTGAGTGTGAACGTGGTGTTATAGTCGGCGCACGAGAGATGGGATATAGCGTCTCCGAGGTAGCGATAACATTTGGATTTTCACGTACGACCATTTCACGAGTGTACCGTGAATATCGGGAATCCGGTAAAACATAAAATCTTCGACATCGCTGGAGCCGGAAAAATATCGTGAACGAACAGGACAAAAAACGAATGACGAGAATTATTAAACGTAACAGACGTGCAACCATTTCTCAAATTGGGGCAGATTTCAATGCTGGGGCATCAGCAAGTGCCAGCGTGCGAACTATTCAACGGACCATCATTGATATGGACTTTCGGAGCAGAATTCTCCGAAATGGTCGAAAGGGTCACTTGAATTGGCTGCCAGACACGAGGTGTCTAGCAACCAATTCGAGTGCACGCGACATTATCAGGGACTGCGTGTTTCAAAACAGTAGGTGTTTAAGGAAATAAAAGTGTTGGAGAAATTTACTATGGAAAGTGCGAGCAATACAGACCTACAGAAGTCGTAAACAACAAACATGTACTGCTAACAGGAGGGTGAGCACACAATACTGCCTCCAGAACTACTGGTGATGTTGTGGAAACTACTGAAATATATATATTCTACTGATGATCATGAAGTGTCAGCATCTGCGAAGAAAAAAGTAAATGCGTTGCTAAAGATAAGGGCTACTTCAAGAAAGGGCAAAATACACTTGGATTCGAACCCAGTTCTCTGGTCCTGAGGTGTCTCGCACTATGCTCATAACAGGATAAGATACATGTAGTCATGTATCGTCAATCTTCTGCGAAGAAAGTCGTGCAGTCTATCTACGTATTATTTTCTGGAGATGCCAATGACTCGGTTGGTAGACTGCTAATGATGGTTCCATTGCAAAAGAACCCGGATATCTTTCATATTGATTTTTCATGAACTAAGATGCATTATTGAATGAAATAATATGTTTATTTGTGATTTTGTTACGAATACGAATAAATGCGTAACTATTCCTCAATCATTACATTCACGTATAGGCTTAGTATGATGCCATCGCCAGTTTGTATGTAACAGATTCAGTTATTTTCTGTAACTTTTGTTTGTTGTATGATGTGTTACGTCCTTAACTACTCAGATATATAACAAAGAAGGTTTTAATTGCATGCAATATAGTATTATAATTCCTGTGAAATTATAGGGCTTATTATGGGATTAATCCTACACTACCTTCTCAAGGATGGGGCATGGGGTTCAGCGCTGTCTGGGTACATATGTATTCAGATGACTTAAAATCAGAGTACAAGCAGAGTTGAAATATACATGTGTTGTTGCTTTCTTACTCATAACTACAAAGTTCGTAAATTTATTGTTGTTTCTATATAAATATTAAGTTTTCGATATAGCGTATTCAAAACTAAATAAATCGTTACGTTGAACTGTATAACTGAATTCCCCTCGTAATGGAAAGTGCATGTGTGACTCGGCTGGTCTACCACCCTAGAGCCTGACATGTCCCTATCTCTCTCTCTCGGCTAATGTTCTATGCCATCCCTTAGACTTGCCGAGACCTGCACGGCCAACCACCTTGGATGCCTCAACGATTCTCACAATGTTAGTTGATCGCACAATGTCGGTCGGGTCGGATGTGTTCCGCTGCTAGTGTTGCGAGTGTTGGCTGGGCTATGAATGCGATGGTTTCGTTTTTCTCGGTTCTTAAGGAAAAAGTTTTCTATTATTTTGTACTAACCAGGACGGCCTGGTCTTGTCTAGCATATTTTAACACACACAGCATACAGTACCCGACACTTATGTTAAATGTGATCGTGGTGCTTGATAAGTGATTATAATTATTTTCCTTTCAATTTTATTTTTATACTTGTCTGCTTTAGAGTGTAACAGTTTTGTCATTATCGAAACTGTGCTTCTCGGATTCGCAAAAGTAAATTTTTTTAACAAACGAGATGTACAGCGGTCGATTCTCGCGCAATAAACATTGTTTGTTAATTGCTTATAATTATTAGTAATATAATTATTTTTTATATCTGTTTACATCAGTACATAACAGTGATGTCTCTCATGCACTAGTAATGGCTCAAATGTATGTTGTTTTGTGGCAAGCATAGAAACACAGTCTTTACAAGTCGCGTAATGTGTATCGTACTTAACGGATTTTACTAATTTAAGGTTGGCTATTTTGATTATTCGTACTTGCTCATGTTGGTGTGATAGCAACACATATATAACTGTATGATGGAATGTGGCTCCATCGCGATATGCACATGTTAAAATATTTATAATTTATATAGTTATTATTATTCGTTATGTCATCATGTTGGGGATGTACTTGCGTATACGACAGTCCTTTATTGGTTGTTATGTGACTGATTTTTCATGCACAGCACGGTTTGGTATCTTTTACACTAGGTTTTCCCAACTCTTTCATTATGGTGCCGGTGCGGTATTTATTTATGTTAACGCGTTCATGTTTTATGTAACCTGTGATTATGTATGTCTTCTTAACGGTGCAATTGAAAACCCCTTTATTTCTCCAGTATATGTCTGGTTATTAAGTGTTACCCATGCTAACGATGACTCGGACCGCCGGACCTTGTGTTGGACTAATAGTATTCGTTTATAAAACTACATATGTACGAGAGTTATTCGGAAAGTAAGGTCCCATTTTTTATAAACATAAACCATCACAGATGTTTTCAAAAAATCTTTTTTATTGAATTTTTTACATGTTTCGCTATTTATCTACATAGTTTCCATATTTGCTTAAACATTTGTTATAACGTTCTACAAGCTTTTGTATCCCTAAGTCATAGACGTCTGCAGCCTGTGAGGAAAACCAGTCTGTAACTGTTTCTTTCACCTCGAAATCTGTGGCGAAGCGCTTGCCTACCTAAAGGCGTTTGCCCTTAGGTAGCGGAACAAGTGAAAATTGCTCGGCGCCAAGTCTGGACTGTACGGTGGGTGGTCAATCTGTTCCCAACCAAAAGATCTGATCAGATTTAGGGTGTGAATGGCAGAATGGGGTCTGGCATTGTCATGCAGCAACAAAACTCCAGACGTCAGAAGGCCACGTCGCTTATTGCGTATTGCACGTCGAAGTTTTGTCAGGGTATCGCAGTAATCGGCTGCATTGATTGTTGTCCCTTGCTTCATAAACTCGCCTAACAAGACTCTATGTATATCCCAAAACACAGTTGCCATAACCTTGCGTGTTGAGATTGCCCACTTGGCCTTGACTATGACAGGTGATGTCGGTTACGCCATTTCATTGACTGACGTTTAGACTCTGGAGTCATGTGAGAAACCCACGTCTCGTCCCCTGTGACAATATTCTTTAATAATCGATCACCTTCCATATGATATCGGTCCAAAAAAATCAAGAGCACAGGCCATTCTTTACATTTGGTGTTCCTCAGTAAGCAGCCTCCTGGGAACCCAACGTGCGCACTATTTGTTAAATCGCAAATTTTCAGAGACAATTTTGTGCAAAGTTGTTCTACCCACAATCGGAAATTCCAATGCTAATGTTGAAATTGTGAATCGCCGGTCTTCACGAATCTTTTCGTCCACGGCTTTGACCAAAATCTTCTGTGATCACTGATGGTCGGCCTGATCGTGGTTCATAATGGACATTTTCCCGTCCGTCCTTGAAAGCTCTCCCCGTCCGTCCTTGAAAGTTCTCACCCACTTACGCACTTTGCTGTCACTCATCGCATTGGGACCACACACTTGACTTATCCGTCGATGAAATTCCGCTGCTGAAACGTTCCTTGCTGTCAAAAACCGAATCACTGACCGTATTTCACAGTTGGCGGGCTGTTGAATTGTTTTTAACATTTTGAACTGACACTGTAAACAGCACACTGCAATAATACCAATGTCAATGGCGTCGTTTGACGAGCAAGGCATGCCGGTAGTCGGTGCGCATCCGCGTTACAATGTTCGCGCGACATTCGATTAGATACGGCGATTCGGACCTTATTTTCCGAATAACCCCCGTATTTTACCATTACCTACATTTGTGTACATCGTTAACGGAGTACATCTTTATTTATCTAGTTTTTTTGTATCAAGTTGTTTTTTGTTTGTTATCTACGCCTAGGTTTATTTATGTTTATATTTTCACATTTATATATAACCTGGATGTCTGTGGTCGCAACGAGACTATCTATCGATGAAGGGGATCCTAGTTGGTGGACACCTGCAGGTGCAGACTACAAGAGCGGCAGTGCGTTATTTTCAAGTTCTTGAAGGCCGATTCGTATGTGTGTGCTATTTCAGACCCTACACTCATACATGCATCGGTAACTTTGCGACGCACTTGTATGTATAACTTTATTTTCTTTACATTTGTGGACGGTTGTTCCATGTTCCCATATCTTCAAAAATGTGTAAATGCTGACCAACTATGTTTATAATAGGGCTTAATGCATTCTTGTCCTTATATCCTTGATTGCAGTAGGAAGGAATGATTGTTATATTAATTTGGTGGTCGTAGCTTTACTGGGAGGGAAATACGGAGCTTAAAGAGTGTTTCAAATGTATGTGTCTCTCTCTATCCCCCTGTTTGTTATATGAGGCGATGTCTATGATGTGAATTTGGTGACTACAGCTTCTTTAAGTGGTAAATGGCATACAAATATGCTTAGGCGAAGGCTTAGGGCGTACTTGACACCACCATCCTGTTTGTTGTCGTCGGCGATGTTTATGTTATGAATTTGATGAATATCATCTTGGTGGATGGGATATGGTGTTCGATTATGCTTGTAAGATGCCTTTAAAGTTCACTTGACCCTACCACGCTGTTCTTAATCAGAGGCGATGTTCATGATATGCATTTCTTGCCTATATATTCGGTGGGTGGGAAATGGTGGGAGACTATGCTTATTAGAAGGTGTAGAATGTGCTTGGCCCTGCTGCCCAGTTTATCATAGGGCGATGACTATGTTATGAATTTTGTTACTTTATTTTAAAAACTTCGGAAATTACAACCAAATGTACTTATCAGTTTGTTTACGGTGTACTTGACCCATCGGCCTTGTTCGTCATCGGGAGTGAAGTCTATGTTATGAATTTGTTGACTATGTTAAAGAGTTCAGAAATAGAGGCCAACTAAGCTTAGGGAGCTTAAGGCGTACTTGACTCTGCGGTTTTTTTCGTCGTTGGGGGTGATACGTATATTATGAATTTGGTGAATCTATCTTAATCCATTTTCAAATAACACCCAACTATGCTTATATGTGGGCTTAGGTAATACTGGCCCTGCGGTCCTTATCGTCTTCGTCGGAGATGTCTTTGTTAAGATTTTTGTGACTATATCTTAAATGGTTCGGAAATTACCGCCAACTATGTTTATAAGGGGGCTTAGGGCATACTTGACCCTGCGGCCCTTTTGTCGTCTGGGGTGATGTATATGTTATGAATTTGGGGACTGTATCTTCTAATGGTTCGGAAATTACAGCCAACTATGCTTATAAGTGAGATCACGACATACTTGAAGCGTGCGGGTGACATATGGTAGGTTCTGGCACACCTGGCATGCTGGCGGGCACCCAGGAGCCACACAGAAGTGCGTGCGCTCTAGTACATACGCGCCCTCGACAGTACGGATGTTACAGTCAACTATGCTTATAAGAGGGCGAAGGGCGTATTTGACGCACTCGCGCGGTCCAACTCTATGCTAGTGTGCGTAGACAGACTTCGCTCCAAGCCGCGCAGGTAAAATGAAAGGCCATGAGAGTCATCCCCACCAGGACGCCAGGTTAAAAAATACAAGAATGTATATGAGAAAACCAAGGTGGAATGACAGAGCATGAGACTCGTCCCCTCCAGGACACCAGGTGAAAGGAGACCGGAAGGAATATGAGAAAACCAGCGATGGTATGACAGTGCGTGGAACTCGTCTCCACCAGGATGCCAGGTGAAAGGAGACCAGAAGGAATATGAGAAAACCTGCAAGAATGCCAGCTTGTTCTCTCATCCCCAGCCAGCAGCCATCATTAAATATCCTCTTTTTTTCGCGATGGCAATTTTAATGTCTTGTGAGTGCGTAGGCCGATACGTGTATTGACGTTATTTTTTCTCCTAACCGTGCAATGACGATAGGCGAATCCAGCAGGAATATGAGAAAACCTCGCTTGCTTGTCCTCTCGTCCCCAGACAGCAGCCAGGTGCTAGCCTATTCACAATTGGCACTATTAGCATAGGTGTATCTGGAAAGAAAATGATAAAATCTCGCTAGCTTGTCCTCTCGTCCCCAGCCAGCAGCCAGGTTCTAGCCTATTCAAAATTGGCACCATTAGCATAGGTGTATCTGGAAACGATATGATAAAACCTCGCCAACTCGCGATTACATGTTTATTGTCTGGTGAGTGGATAGGCAGAATCGAGTATTTATTCATTTCTTCTCCTAACTGTTTATTATCTGACGAGTGTGTGTAGGTCGCTACGAGTAAATACCTTATTTAATATCCTAACACTTCCTATGGAATGGTCGTCGTGTGGTCAAGGCGCCGGACTGTCGACCGAAGTGTGGTCGGATAGAAACCGCAAGCCTCCTGTATTTTTTTGAGTTCACAAACAACTAAAACAATTCCCAGTGGTCGTGGTGGTGGTCACTTAAAATCAACTCCCCGATGCTTGCGCATCCCTGTAGGTGACAAGTGAACCTGCACACATGCGCAAAGTGGCAGCGCCAATACCAACGCTCCTTGCTGCAAACTGTAGAACCTCCCATACTCTGGTGGCAGGCGCGAGAATTGATGACTGCCTACAGCAGCGGATGCGGGCAGCAGGCGCGTGAATTATAGATGGCTGCCTACCGCAGACGACGACAGTGATGAAGGATGCCAAAAGCAAGAGAGGGGTGGAAGACTATAAAGAAATTAAAGGGGATTGGAAGGAATATGAGAAAACCCCCAGGGGATAAAATTGTCAAGAGAGGGACAGGAAGGAATGAGAAAGCATGAGAAAAGGAAGGAGTCCGGAAGGCATATGAGAAAACCCCAAGGGATATAACGTGGGAGATAAGAGAGAAAATAAAGGTTAACGGAAGTAATATGAGGAAAAACCCCAAGGGATAGAATAGGCGAGAGAGAGCGAGAGAGGGACAGGAAGGAATGAGAAAGCATTAGAAAATGTAACATCTGAATGCAAGAGCGTGAAGAGACGAGATGGAATGATAGAGCAATAGGGAATAAATGGAAATTCCTAAAGGGAAAAGGGAACAAAGGGAAATTAAAGATGATCGCTGCTGACGAGGAATGACAGAACATTACTTTTCAGCGTGACGTGATCCAAGATGGTGACCGTGGAACCGCGGCACCGCGTTGGGGCGGGCGAAGAACCCCCATTTTACAACTTCTTTCTTTGCAGTGGCAAAATGGCAAAGAGTTCGAAATTTAGAGCAAAGTGCATAGTAATAGCGTTCTGAAGGGATTAAAAGTAAGGAAACATGCTTCCTTTCTCCCAGGAAACCACGGTGGTGTGGTAGTCAGACTGCTCACCTCCCACCAAGGCGAACCTAGTTCGATTTCTTGTGAAATCAAACGATTTTCTTACTTGGAAAACGTCGCTGACGTTGCAATTGCCAGCGGATTTTATCGGGGATCTCCCGTTTCTCACGGCATTGCGTTCCGTCGCTGCTCCATACTCACCTCACTTCACCCTCTTCGGCTCTAAAGAACTCGCTGTTAAGGGTGGTGCCCACAAGAAAATAATATTCTAAATGTGTACCATATAGGCTTTGTTTTCAACTTTAACAAATTTGCAGTTTCTATAAAATCAGCTCATAGTTTTCTTATAAACACATGTGAAAATACAAATTTTTTTACAATTGTACAAACAATAAGAAATAATTTTTACAGGAAGTTTTCGCGACGTAAGTCAAACTTCGAGGGATTATAGAGACTGGCGAAATAAGAGAAACGAGATAGGGAGTGGTGGACCTGAAATGGCCTAACTAAAATTTATAGGCGAAAATCTCGGCGAAGTGAAATTGGTACTTTGTGTACACATAAGGGTGAGATCAGGCGAACACATGACTGGCAGTGTAAGGTGGAGCAAATGTAGATAGGTATCGGTGGTCCTGTTACTTGGCCAGCGCGTTCGCCTGAACTCACACCGATAGATTTTTTTCCTGCGGGGACACGTAAAAAATCTTGTCTTCGAGACACCAGTACTTAATGAAGAAGGCCTGTTGGCAAGAATCTTCGCTGCTTGTGATGTCATCAGAACGTCGCCAGCTGTGCTACAGCGTATGCGTCAGAACCTCGTGTGACGCTGTCATGCTTACAACGATACTGGGGGCCACCATTTCGAACATTTCCTGTAAAACGTATTCAGCTTATTGTGGTGTGTACTATGTCAATAAAAACAGTAGTCTATACGATGTTCCACTTTCGCTTCGCCAATTTTTCCGCTTATAACTTTTGACCAAGACATTTCTGGCCCAACATAGGCTGTCTCGTGTCATTTCTTTTGTCCTTCTCCATCATCCTGCAAAGTTTGACTTATCATCAAGAAATCTTCCGGTACAAAGAAATGAAATTCTTCTCACTGACAGAATAAACCAAGACCTTCTTAAAATTTCTATAAAATCGTACATGAAAATGCTTTTGCGATTTTAATTTTTTTACTGAAAATAAGTAAATTCTTGCGTAATATTTTATATGTGCTTACCCTTGAAATTTTGTAAACTGTATTTTGCTAATCATACCTTAAAATAAATGCCTTCCAGTTTACCTTATTTATTTTTCTGCAAATAGTTTGGTTTATTTAATTTGTACATTACAAAAACACCAAAATTTTAACTTTTACGTATCATTTAGCAAAAACCACAACATACAAAAAAAGTATCACAGGAAAATTAGTCATAGATAATGTCTACTAGTAGAACTGTATGTGGTACAAATATAAAATAACAAATATTTTCGTAGCCAACGCCCTTAAGCGCCGTCAAAATCTTCTCGACTCCTTCCCTCATCCCCTCATTAAGTCGTGAGTGGAGAGCATTGGGCATGTCTTAAGGAGCCCGCCTGCCTTGCGCCCGAACTGCGTTGCAGTGTGTTCGAAATACAGGATTGTTACGAAACTATAAAACAAACGTCCAATGCGCTAGTCTACGAAAAGTACGCACATTTCAGTTTATGTCTGTGGTTTACATCCAAGATGTCACGCACATTAGAAACACCAATTCGGAGAACTCCAACATAGCTAAGAACGGCTTTTTCGAAGCGCTGTATCTCAAAATACACCCGCAATATACACACAGAAATAATCGAGGGGCATGCATTGAACCTTGCTACAGACTTGCCTCCAATAAAATTATAGGGTCAGGGCTGAAAGTCCCATAGGTATACGCAGCACGACGAGAAAACTGCACGCCAATTCCGAGCCCTGCAGTTAGAGGCGATGGCGCACTTGTAGCGCATGTTAGTGTCGCCCTTATCGTCCCAACCCTTCTGGGCAAGAAACATGGAGAAAACCTCCAGGCAGGCGGGCCCCTTATCAGCGAGGTCTTGAGAGTTGATGAGGGTGAAGCGAGGTGGGTATGGAGCAGCGCCGGAATGGAAAGTCGGTGGGAAATGGGAGACCCCTGAGAAAACCCGCTGACTAGCGGCATCGTCCGGCACGACTCCTACAGGTGAAAATCCGGGAGCAACCCCGCCGGGAATCGAAACAAGATCGCCTAGATGGTAGGCGAATAATCTGACCACTACAGCACTGTCGCCCCTCCTCACCAAGTGCCTAGGGTGGCACCGAGCCACTGACTTGCAGGAGGCGAAGCAGGCACGTTGACCGCAGTAACGTCCCGGGACACGCCCGGCAGAGGTTGCGTCCAGCCACGGTATCCTGGGGGGGGGGCGGAGGGGCGTTACTCTGAGCGCTGTCGGTAATCTCTCCCGCGCCCTGATAGAGTATGCCAATTAGGACGAGCCAGGTCGCCCCCTCAGGATATTGTCTGTGGGTGGGATTAACAGCACCCCCGCCCACCCGCACACGTTCCCACGCAGGTCCGCTCTGATAGCGGAGATGTCGGACGGATTAGGCAAATTGCCGAGGAGACCCCTTATCGTGGTCTGGGGGCTGGCTGCCCGACCTTAAACTTGCTGAGATAACAAACACCATGTTGTTTATATCCACAACAGCCGGAAACACTGCACAGGCAGGTGGTCTCAGTAATTATGCATTCTCCCCACATGAGCTCGCGAACCTCTGCTAAGATAAAACTGATGTGTAATAATTACGTTCACTTGATACGTATGGAGGTTACACATATAAAAAGTTAAAATCTTTTTAGTATATTTATTGTGTTACCGCGGCGGTGAAGTGGTCAGACTAATTGCCCTCAACAGGCTAACAGGTTCAATTCCCGGGGGGAAGGGAGAGTCTCTCCGGGTTTTCGCATGTTGGGAATCGTGCCGGACGATGCCGCAGGTCGGTGGGTTTTCTCGGGATCATCTTTTCCACCGCCCCTGCATTCCAGCCCATCACCATTCTCACATCGCTTCACCCTCATCAGCTCTCAAGACCTCGATGCAAAGAGCAGCCCAAATCCCTCCGCTTACTCACTCCATTCTTGGTTACTTCCAATATTTATGAAGCAATGCTGAATTTTTATTTCCAGGATATTTGTCTGTCACATGTAAACTAATCTTAAAGTGCGTTGGCCACGAATAAGTTTTTTATATTATGTCAGTACCATATACTGATAAACTTGTTACAGTCCCTCTGGTTATTTTTTCCTCAGGTAAAANGTTTTTTATATTATGTCAGTACCATATACTGATAAACTTGTTACAGTCCCTCTGGTTATTTTTTCCTCAGGTAAAAGTTTTTTAGATCGCGTAGGTTTTGCAAACTGACACGTTGAAGTGAAATTTAACTTTTTCTGTAATGTACAAATAAATTAAATTAAACTGTTTTCAGTAAATTTAACAAGGGGAAATAAAACGTTTTTTTAAAATTCATTTTAAGATGTACTTTACGAAAGAAACTTTTAAAAAATTCAGGGGAAGCAACAAATAAAAAATATGCAAGAACGAAATTTATTATATAAGGGAGTTTTTTTAAATAACATAAATATTACATTTTGTAATTTTATAGCTGTATTTTAGTAGCTCTTTGCATCTTCTTTCAGAGCGAATTGTCTCACTTTTGTATGTGCGGAAATAAATTATATTTGTAGATTTTTGAAACAGTAAAATATCGAATTTTATATTTATCTATCCAAAAACTATATAAGCTCAATTTTTTCCTTTGGATAACGAATAAAAAATGAAAATGTCCAAAAGTATAATACATTTTGGTTAAAATATAAAATTAAATTTTTAACCTGTCCAAAGCCCTTAACTATGTTTAAAAAATTACACCAAATGGATGGCGCACCATATGCGTGCCTACTCAGTGTAACAATGAGTTGCATAAGAACTATTTTTTGCTATAAATGATCAATAGACCTATGTTATCTTTCTTTAGTTATATTAATAATAAATGACATAGTATTTTTATAGATAAAATATACGTAAACGATAAATTTAACTAAAAATACGTATTTTTTTTTAACACAAGCACAAAACACTTGTCACATGCGTCATACATGGGGTTGTTTTTTTTTTTTTTTTTTTTTT